>CAUYON010002039.1:0-14735 GCA_963573935.1 Arctocebus calabarensis
AATGGATTAATAAATTGTGGTACATGTATACCATGGAATACTATGCAGCCTTAGAGAAAGATGGAGACTTTACCTCTTTTGTGTTTACATGGATGGAGCTGGAACATATTCTTCTTAGCAAAGTATCTCAAGAATGGAAGATAAAGTATCCAATGTACTCAGCCCTAATATGAAGCTAATTTATAGCTTTCATATGAAGGCTAAAACCCAATTATAGCCCAGGAATACAGGGAAAGGGGAAAGGGAGGGGAGGGGAGGGGGGAGGATGGGTGGAGGGAGGACAATTAGTGGGAACACACCTACGGTGCATCTTAGCAGGTGAAACTTATTAAAGGTAGAGTATCAATGTCTTTATATAGTGATCAAGAAAATGCCATGAAGGCTATCTGTAACAGTACAATCAAAATATTTCTGAATTTATATGAAGCACATCGTGCCCTATGATTGCATCAATGTACACAATTATGATTCAATAAAATTATAAAAAAAACTTCCTCCATTACACATATAAACTTCCTCCTTAGAAATGCTTCTACTATATCATGTAAGTTTTGAAACATTAAGTTGTCATTTTCATTAGTTTCTAAATATTTTGTAATTTCCCTTTTTTAAAATACATTGATTGTTAAAAGTATGTTACTTAATTTTTATAATTTTGTTGATTTTTTCAGTTTGATTCTTGTTATTGATCTCAAATTTTTTCCTGTTATGGTCAGAGACTATATTTTGTGTGATATCTATCTTTTAAATCTATTGAGACTTAATTTATGACCCTACATACTACCTATCTTAGAAAATGCCACATGTGAGCTTAAGAACAGTGTGTATGCTGTTGATGTTGAGTAGGTATTCTACATATGGGACACTATGAATGTTTTGAGATTCCCAAAGATCAAGAAAGATAAAATCTGCATATATGAAAACAAATGAAGCCCTCCCAGCAACAATGATAAACTGAGAAAGTTCAAACCTGTATGGGTGAATCAGAAAGGACACCACTGACTATCCTTTTTGGAAGTGAAATAAGGGACCATAACACAGTGTCTCAAAACTTTCATAGTGACCTATGTATATAGTTAATCTAGTGTTACATTCTCTGTTTCCTTACTTCTGCCCTGTTGTTAAATCAATACTAAAACTAGAATATTGAAGTATCCAACTATTATTTTAGAATTGTATATTTCTATCATCATGTGTCAGTTTTTGCTTCCTATATTTTGATAGTCTGTTACTAGGTTAGTAAATATTTATGATGTATTGACCCTGTTATTAATATATAATTCTCTTGTAAATGTTTCTTACTTAAAGCCTATAAAGTATTAAGGGGGTAGATTTGGCATTTCTTTTCCCATTATTTTATTTTGTTTCAGCATGTTTTTCAGAAGGTTTCTAACATAATTCAAATTATATTGATATATTTAAGATTTGGTTTCTTTATGTCTTAAAAAAAGATTCCAAGTGATGATACCTATATTCTGTTACATGATTTTCTATATTTTTCTGTTTGTTCTATAAATTTAAAAGTTTAATTACTTACATTCTGTTTTTAATTTCTTTAGTAGTAATACCAATATTTTCTTACATTATTTTCTTTTTTTATTGAATCATAACTGTGTACAATTACATGATTTTCTATATTTTTTGGTTTATTTTATAAATTTTAATGTTTTACTCTTTATATTCTATCTTTAATTTCACATGAAAATTATTCTCTTATGTAACTAAGATGGATTACTTGAGAACTGGATAACTATTTTTATTTTTCTTCTTGAAGAAAGACAAAAAATTTTACACATTAGTGTTTAAAATTAAAAAATAGAAAAGTCCATTCTCTACATATATATAATTAAATACATATTGTGTTTTCATATGTAATTTGCATTGAGGACAAGAGTGATTAAAAAAAAGAGGACTAGACACCAGGCAGGTACTTTATGAAATCTGGAATGAACATAATTACAGTTGAATACAATATAGACATGATAAGAATTACTCAAGTATTTACACATATATTTAGATAATAAAAAAAATGAAAACCAGAAAATTATGTAAACATATATATTTAGAGACAGACCCACAAACATAAAACAAATGAGAGAAACTTCCAAATCAAGGCTAAAGGCAGCAGAGAGCTGTTGATGGCTTATGTGAGCTGGGAATATGTAATACTCTGACATTTAATTAAGATAGGGTATCAGTCTGGGTTATTATCAGTGATTGCTTTGGAGTTTGGATGAAATACCTAGCTTAGAAAAATTCTTCCAACTATGAAAGTTTGCTTTTCAAATTGCAGAGTTGTTTTTTTAAAATAGGCTTTGTTAAGCCAAAAAAAAAAAAATATATATATATATATATATTCATGAATTTAAAGGGTTTAAATATATATGAATTTGTGATTAAGATTTTAGGGATATGAATCAATTTACTTAAATTTAGCTCATAGGGCCCTGTTCTATTCAAAACTAAAACAAAACCCCCAAAATATTCATATTATTCATTGCTTAATGTGTGCAAATTAAGCCTTCATCATTCAGGAATGTCTGAATGCAGAGATTAAAATTGCCATGTGTTGCTTTTCTTAAGGGTTCTTCCCCCAAATCAAGTTATAGTTTTCTTATGTGAGTCCTAGTGATAACAATATTTGGAGAAAATAGAAACAATAAAATATAAAAGTGAAAAATGGAAACAAATCAAACACTACATAAAGATTTTATGTAAACTACAGTTTGATTTGAGAGAGGACCTAATTAATTTACAGAAGGCAAGATTTATTAGAATAAAGGTTCCCAAACTTGTTTTCAGAATTTCTTTATAATCTAAGAAATTATCAAGGATTCGAAGGCCTTTTGTTTATGTGATTAGAGCTATTTATATTTAGCACTTATAAATTAAAACTTAGAGAACAATGTTTATACATAAACTCATTTCAAAGTGGCAATCACAAGCTAATATAATTAGCCTTATTTATATAAAATAACTTTTCATTCAGAAAACAAAAATTAGTGAGAAGAATTAGTTTTTAAAACCATTTTACAATTCTCTTTAATGTTTGCTTCAATAGAAGAGAAATAGAGTAGGAATATTATATTAATCTCTTTATTATCTTCACATGTTACACCAAATTATCTCTTTGCTATATTTCTTTAGCCCTTTCTCATTCTCCACTTGACCTAAAATTATAGATCCTGTGTATTCTTACTTGTTGTCAATGGCAACTAACTTTGATTGTAAACCTCATGATGACAAGAAAGTTTCTTTTTACTTTGGGTTTAGTATGCTGGGAAGATTATAAATATCTGAAAATCATGGCACTTTGCATGAGTAGTGATGTATTATTTTTAGACATGAATAGTAAATATGACCCTAATCAAGGCTTCTGCTCTCCTTAGGAACACTTTCCAAAGCCACTTCTAAGCCAGAAATCTGTTGTCTTTGAAGCTTTAGAAACAAATAAAAATTCCAGAGCAGTGAAGAAGCTGTCTATGTGAGTAAATTCAACCTTTTAGGTTTCCCTTGTGCTGGGGAGATTCATTCCTTTTTTCAATCCTTCCTGGGACATGTGTCTTGACAATAATTGGAAACCTATGCATTATCTCTTCTGTCAGTTGCACTATCAACTACTACAACATCCAATATATATCTTGCTGGCCAATTTTTTCTTTATGGATATTTGATTTGTTACCTTCTCTGTCCCTAATACGGTAGACATCTTTCTGAAACCAACACCATCTCTTTTTCTGGCTGCTGCTTCTTTAAAGAGAGTTTTTGTATCACTTTTTTTTAATATGTCATTTGTCACTAATGCAGATTAGAAGATAATGGCCAGTGGCTCCCATGTACTGTTGTTACTATTAAAGTCATTAGATGTGGGAGGGAATGGGAGGGAGAGGGTGGGGGGAGATGGGACAAAGGGTGAGATCACATGTGTGGTACATATCGAAGGGTCAGGAGAAAACTTCTAAATATGAAGCAAAAATGTTGTCATACAGTAAACGAGAAATTATCATGAATGGTATGTCAATCAGGTTGATAAAAATATCTCAGATTGCATGTGAAGCCCCCATACTGTACCCCATGATTGAACTAATGTACACAGCTATGATTCAATAAATAATAATAATAATAATAATAAAGTGAGACTCTGTCCCTAAAAAAAATTTAAAAGTATATTCTATACCCTTAACACCATCACAATAAAGAATATTTCCATAACCCCAAATAGTTCCCTAGGACACCTTTGTCATTAATCCATGTCCCATTCCTGGCTTCAAGCACACACTGACCTACACTCTGATGCAATCAATAGTTTTCCTTGTTTTCAGAATTTTTTGTAAATGAAATCATCTAGTATTTAATCCTTTATGTCTGGCTTCCTTAGAACATAACGGTTTTGTTTTGTTTTGTTTTGTTGCAGTTTTTGGCCAGGGTCGGGTTTGAACCCTCCACCTCCAGTACATGGGGTCTGTGCCCTACTCCTTTGAGCCACAGACGCTGCCCTGAGCATAATGGTTTTAAGACCAATCAATGTCATTACATGGATCAGTAGTTCATTTGTTTTTATTTCGAGGTGTGTTCCATTATATAAGTACATCAAAATTTGTTTAGCTATTCACATGTTAATGTAGATTAAGGCTATGTCCAGTTTTTGAACTTGAAAATAAAGTTCAAAATGAATTTTCATGTATATGTATTTATGTAAATATTTGTTTTTATTCCATTTGAGCATGAGGAATTGCTGAATCATGTAAGTATATGGATAATATCATAAGACTTTGCCAACATTATTTCAAAGCCTCGTACAATTATGCATTTCCCGCTTGTACTGTATGGGAGTTCCAGTTGCTTCCCATCCTTACCAATGTTCTCATTGTGATTTTAATTTGTATCTGCCTAAAAAGTGTGATGCTCATAGCAGCTTTGCATGTACTTTCAGCCATCTGTATGTTGTCTTTGGGAAATTGTCCAAATCCTTTGCTTATTTGGTTATTGTCTGTCTTATTGAGTTATTAGTAATGATTTGTATTTGAATTAGGGTTTGTATCTAACCTAATTCAAATACAAATCATTATAAATATGTTCTCCCAGTCTGTGGCTCAATTTCTCACTTTCTTAATGATGCCTTTCAACGAGTTTGTTTACTCTGATGAAGTTCAATTTGCCAATTATTTTCTGTATGGGTTTGATTTAACTCTTCTAAATTTAAAAATTTTACCTATCCCAAAGTTATAAAAAATTCTGTTATTTTCTCCAAGAATTATATGTTTAGCTTTTATGCTAAGTCTTATGGTTCTTTTTTGTGTAATGAGGTAAATTTAAGCTTTATTTATTTCTAAGGTATCCAATTGTCTGTGCACTATTTGTTGTAAAAACCATGCTATCTCTACTATAGTTCCACAAAGCTACTTAGGAGCTTTGTGATATCTCGATTGACCTTATATGTGTAGGTTTATTTCTAGAATCTGTTTTGTTCTATTGAGATATATATACACACATATCTCTTGTGCCAAAAGTACTTTGTCTTTATTAGTGTAGCTTTATAGTAGGTTTTAAAATCATGTAATATAAATCTATCTTTCATTTCAAAATCATTTTAGCAGCTACTTAAAAGTCCTTTCAATTTCCATATACACTTTAGAATTCACGTGTCACTGTCAACAAAAATTAAAGTTCATAAATATTTCATTGATTCTTTAAAATAAATCTTTATATTTCAATAATGTTGAATTTTAAAATTTATGCACATTGTGTGTTTCTCTAGTTATTTAGACCTTGGATAATTTCACCAAGCAGTATTTTATCATTTTCCATGTAAATATCATATATGTATTGTGTTAAATTTATTCTTAAGTATTTCTTGTGTTGTTATTTTCTTATAAGTGGTACTTTTCAATTTCAATCTTTGGCCATTTATTGCTGGTATGCAGAAATATAGTGGCTTTTTACATTAATCTTATATCCTATAACCTTGCTAGATTCATTTATTGTTATAGCTGTTTTACAGATCCTATAGTTTTTTCTAGGTACATGATCATGTTATCTGCAAAAAAAAAAATGTGGAATTAGCTTTTTATTTAAAATTACATATTTTTATATCTTTTTAAAAATAATTTTATTAAATCATAATTGTGTATATTGGTGCAATCATGGGGCACAATGTGCTTACTTCATATACAATCAGAAATATTTTGATTGTACTGTTAAAGATAGCCTTCATGGCATTTTCTTAATCACTATATGAAGACATTGATATTCTACATTTAATAAGTTTCACCAGTACCCTGCTAAGATGCATCTATTTTTCGCCTTTCTTTTCTGTAACCTTCTAAATTGTCCTTTAGTGTTCTATTTTATGTCCACTATAAACTTATTCAATTTTTAATTTTTTTCAGGTTTTGTTCTAAAATTGATGATATATAACTTATTACATTCTAACTTCAATTAATATACCACCTCACATACTATAAGACTTAAAGTGTACTTCAATTTCCCTTTTTTCCTTTGTACTATTGTCACCACAGCATTTAACTTCATGAGTAGGGTGACACCTGTGGCTTAGTGGGTAGGGCGCTGGCCCCATATACCGAGGGTGGCAGGTTTGAACCTGGCCCCAGCCAAACTGCAACAAAAAAACATCCGGGCGTTGTGGCAAGAGTCTGTAGTCCCAGCTACTCGGGAGGCTGAAGCAAGAGAATTAGCTAAGCCCTAGAGCTGGAGATTGCTGTGAGCTGTGACGCCATGGCAATCTACCGAGGGTGACAAAGTGAGACTCTGTCTCTAAAAAAATAAAATAAAATAAAAAATAATTTCATGAGTGTTACATTATTATCTTTAAATTTTTTATTCTTTTAAAGAAATTGTGGGAAAAACAACTATTTCCAGCACTTTACATTTCTTTGGATAAACCCTAGTGTCCATCTGAAATCGTTTTGTTCCAACCTAAAGATCTTGTTTTAACATTACTTCAAGTGTAGTTCTCTGAAAGAAACTTTCTCAGAATTTTTTGTCTTAAGAAAGTTTATTTTGATTTATTTGAATAACATTTTCATAGGCTATGGATGATACTCATATTTTTTGTCTTCCTATATTTTAAAGATGTGGTTTGTCTTTTAGCTTGTATTTTTTCTGATGAGAAGTTGTAATTTTTTCTTAATCTTGGTTCTGCATGTAACATTTCTTTGTTTCTCACTGCTTTACAGGAATTCCCCTAGTTACAGATTTGTGACACTATGAATATGATGTGTATTACTATGATTGCCACGGTGCTTGCGTGGCTCAAAGTTCTTTGTGGAGCTCATCAGTCTCCACATTTGTGGGTTCATCAGTCTCACGAACTGGGAGAAATGTTGGCCACTCCTTCTTTCCATATGTTTTCCTGTCCCTTCTCTTTCCTCTCCCTCAAGGATCCAATGTTGGGCTACTTGGATAACAACACAGGAACACAGGTTACTTGGCTTCTGTTTATTTTTGCTTGTTTGTTTTACACTTTTTTCTTTCTTTGTCTTTCAGTCTGAATAGTTTATATTGCTGTTTTCAAATTTTTTAGTCTTTCTTCTGCATTTTCTCTAATCTGCTGTAATTTGAGCCATTGACTTTTTTAAAAATCCCGATATTGCATTTTAAAACTTTTTTTAAATCACTGATAATTTCATCAACTTTGTAATTATTAGATCTGCTACTATGATAGATTTTTAGTTTGCTTTTGGGTCACATTTTGGTGCAATTACTTATATCAATTTTTATTATAACAAGTATATTACAAATTTTCAGATAGGACTTTTTGTCTTTCTCTAAAGTGTTGAAGTTAATTTTGTCTGATAGTTAAATGTTGGGAGGAAAAAATACTATGTGGAAAATACCTGGATGCAGCATTCCCAAACTGCTGCAAACACTTCATATTTAAAGTTCCTTACATCCTCCATCAGACAGCTCTGAAACATTTCATGCTATTCCCTTTAATTTTACCAAGAAGTCTATAGACAATAGCAGAGGATGGTCCTGTAACCTGCATCTTCCACACAAAACACATTTTACTGCCTCTCTTTGTTTTATATCTCAATTTCTATGACCTGAGTTCAGCCGCTCTACCTTTTCAGCTATTTTCTGAGTAATAATCAGAACAAAAAAATTTAATAGACCCAATTTAAAAATCATAAAGAAAAATAAATCATCTCTCTTCTGTTGACCTCATAGGTACTACCTAGTAGTAGCAGCCCAGACAATCTTATAGGGAGGGCATATGATTGAAACTTAACTTTAAACCAAGCTTTGCTTTGGCCACTTTTATTGTCTTGTTAGACTGACATGGTACTGGATCCTCAGGATAATGATTGCTTAATTGAGTATTCTCCTCTGTAAATTCCTCTACAGAGGCCCACTGTATAAGACATATAAATCTCTAGAAGATCTATCTTTAAAAAATACCCTCGAGCCTCTCTTAAATATTAAAAAATACATTTGTTTCCTTCCCTTCCACTTGATCCTTCCAACAGAGGTCTGGGTGTGAATGATCAATACCACCACCTCAATCCCTGAAAGGTAGTCAGATCAGCCTTTACTTACAAGTGTTGTAGATAGCAGAATTTCTCTAGACTTCCTCCTCACAGGCAAGACACAGATATGCAATAACTAATAATATCTACCTGGATTAATTTCTCAGGTCAAGAGGAAAGGTTAACACATGAGCTAAGAAGAATGACACCTTGCTTTCTAAGGGAGATTCTTATGGTTTCTGGAGGTATGTTTAGACGTTTGGAGAAATGTTGGAGGTCAAGTTTGCAAGTTGACATCACCCTGCTACTTGAAGTCCTACAGATATTGGTCTTATTTAAATGTTCCATGAGATAAACATTTTGATTTGGTCCTAGACTCTACCAGCTGCATTAATCATAATGACTGAAAGAGTGGTTTACTCATGGGAAAACTTAACAGAAGACAAAATGGTATAGAAATGATGGTAGATATTGCTGGGAGGCAATTCTTCATGGATCTCTCACTTGTATACATATTTTATGACTATGTCACAGATTCCTCCTTGGTTTATACTAGCTTTTCAAGGATATTTTAATAGCAACCAAACTTGGAAGCTAGAGACAGTGTCTTCTTTTGAAGCAAAGGGTGGATATCCTCATTGCTCAGTAGAAATACCTTGATTATGAGGCATTATAAAGAAAGCATTAGTAAAGGTTCTGATTCTCCAAGGTCTAGGTTCCTTTTCTGTAACACAACTGACCCTATCTGGAGGTATCTCGCCTTCTTTGCATAGCCTATGGGAACTGAGACTCAGGGAACCAACACGAAAATACTGATACTCTTGGATCTACTATTGTGAATACAAATCTCTTCTACGTTTCCAAATGTCTTCTCTTCTCATATTACCTGAAACTATGGAAAGCCAACTTGTTAACATATAAGTAGAGTAAAATTTCATTCAACCCCATCAGAGCTCTTGACTCTAAGTTACTTGCAAATCAGCCTAATCTTTCAAGATTTTTTATTTAGGCTTTCTCAGAATGTATCTAGAGTCGTGTTTTCCAACTTTTTTTTACCTCAGTGCACACTTGAACCTATAGTTAAACTCTCATGGCACACTTAAATTATGTTGACAAAAAAAGAGAGAATATATTTACTGTGCTTTGAACTTCTTTCAAAAATAATTTCATTAATGATCCTGAAAAATTTTCATGGCACACCTAAGATCCTTTCATGGCATACCAGCGTGCTGAAAATCACTGATCTAAAGTAACATTTCCTTGACACCAAAGTTAGCCGTACTGGTAAATGTGAGATCTGTAGAGGTTTCTATCAAACACCTGAGATACATAAAAAAGTTTCTTGACTCTGGCTGGTAAGAATGCAGGTGTCTCCCAAGCATGTGCCTGTCTCCATTATTCTTTGCTTAGCACTGTGAAATTTTCTTCTACACAAAGACAGGTCAGGTCAATTTTGGGGGCTGGGAGCTCATTATGTAGATCCAAATTCTCTAGCACTCTGTCCCACCTGTCTGACCCGCCATGACTTCCCTGACTACTATCTCTGCCCCAGTTCACCAAGACCTCCAGATGTACGTGGCTGCTTCTCCCTCCCATGCAGCCCAGGGCAATGGCAGAGCTCACCATGTTTGTTTCCCTTTCATCCAGGATCACAGTCATGCACTGGCTGTCTTCTATGCATGAAACAGATATTTCACATATTTTCTTCAGTTTTCTCGATGCTTACACTATGATGACTAATCCCATGCAGACCCTCCATCAGAAAAAGCCTTAGTATTTAAAGGTCATCGGGTGCAGTAGATTTCCCCTTAAATCTTTTCTCAATCATTATTCCATGTTTTCAGTATAGAATCTGCTTTATAATTCAATTTTTCGGTGGATTTCTCCCCTTCAAATGAGCAATAAACACAAAATGCAATTTCCAACCTTTCAGCATTAGTGCAAATTTTTTTTTTGTTTTGCTCTTGCTGCATGTTTAAGCTCAAAAGTTATGGCCTACATTAAATATCCAAGAATTCTTTTAAATATCAATAAGCTTGCCATCTAAAACTAATAATTTGCTCCAGTTCCATGAATAATCCACATTCTATGCTCCACCAATAATTTCCTTATTTTCTTACGTCAAAATGAAGGAGTACAAATTTAATTTAATGCTCTGTTCAGTCTAGACACACTCTATTGAATTGCACATTTAATTTTCACAGAAGTAGTTCTAAAGCTTATGTTTTCATTAATTTACCAAATACTGTCTCAGAATCCATGACATGGTACTGTCTATATATTATTAAGAGGATAGTAGAATGCCTGATTTCATCTGTAATGAGCAAATAGAATGAAGTATGCATCCTTTAATTTTTTCTTAAACTAAGCCGAGAACAATGTACTTCTTTTGACTACAAATACATAACTTAACTCTATCCAAAGGATGCTTTCTCCAAAAACTTGAATCCTACTTAGTGAGAGAACGAGAGTGAGTCTCTAGACTATGTTACTTCACAAAAAGGGTTTTTAAATGGAATTACTTTGTCAGACTCTATCATTATCAAAAATCACTACAGATTATCCTGTTGAAAATGCTCACATCATTTTTCATAGCTGTATGTTCCAAAATCCAAGTTTACAACATATCCATTTGAGCCTGGGTACTGACAAAAGACTATCACACAATGTCAGTTAACAACTCTGATATTTCTTTTCACATATCAAATGACACCCTTGAACAAAAAAAAAAAAAAAAGAAAGAAAGAAAAGTAATCTGGGCTTCTATTTTAATCATATAAGCATGTTTTTAAACCAGCAATTGTATGTTTAAAGAAAAACATAAATACTCCTTGAAATTTTTAAAATTATTCCCCATGACTACCTATTCAACTGAGTGCAAGAAAGATCATTACTACCTAAATAGAAATAATGACACAACATATCCAATACCTATTTCCATTGGACAATATGATTTAGGATGAAAGAGCACTAATTCTGTTGCTGTGTTACCTGGCTGATCCATACCGAATGATTTTGAACTATTATAGGTAGCTGCTCCTGGCTTCTCTCTTGGCCCTCTTAGACTCATAACTAAGCTGCTGTTCATCTGCAGTTTGAGTTAAGCCCATTTTGCTACAGAAGTGAACAAAATATGTCCCCTTGTTTGTAATACACATTCCAGAAAGGCTCCATATTGAACATCAGAAGATCGTGTAAGTGACTGTAACGCAGGCAAGGAAAATTTCAATCTAGATTCCAAATATTATGTTTCCCAGCATCCCTTTCCAGATGGACTCCTCCTTGACTGACTCTGTAACATTTGCCATGAAGCCATAATGTATCCCCTAGACAGTAGAGTTTCTTTCTACCATGTCCCTATTTCTCTCCTACAGACTAGCAGACAGCCATCTCCTTACTGCTATTGGATTCGTGGATACAGACTTTTCCTAAATAAACTAGAGGTTGAGATACACGTATAAAATAAAAATGATGTTTTAGAATATTAATGCATAATATAACGAGAAACTCAGATCATCTGGCCAGTACTCTGCCAGTCTGAGTGTGCTTTTACCAAACCTACATATAAATTGAACATTACCTGCTAAACACAGAATCAGAGGAAGAAAAATGAGACATGAAAAACCAACGTCTAACAGCATCAGACAACCTAAAGCATCTCTCCCTACTACCAGGTTATACTAGACACCCAGATAAGAGACATGAGACCTTATGATGAGAACATTCTCTTTTCTCAGTATCTCTGGGATGGGTTTTGTGTCTGTCTACATCTCTGACTTTCCTTGAATGTTCTTCCTTTGTTAGCCAATACTTCTGAGTGACACACACAGTCTTTCTTTAAATAGATTATTGCCTTCACATTAGTTTAGTTTCAAGCCTAGCTTTGGCTGGAAAGCCATTATGTCTCCTACAGGTGATTCGGAATATCTCCGATCTGATCCATTATGCACTGATGACGTATAATAATTTGCCTCACAGAAAACATCCTTAATTCTATGTCTGAGGAAGGAATTTCTTTGACAGTGAAGGTCATAGTTTAAGTCAAAAGATAGAAGGTAACAACACACAATTTACTTCTTGCCTTCCTATCACTAACAGAAGTGTTTGATTTCTGCAAGCAATTTGTTATAAAGTAGAGGCATCATGTAAACTCCTGGTATTGTGCCTGTTTGCCTAATTTGAGCGGGCTATCATCATTTAAACCCAAACTGATCTTGAGAAGAAGGAAGAAGTGGATTTAATAATGAGTAAAACATTAATTCCCTAAACTTTTTATTAAAGTTTCCTTTCTAAAGATTTTTTAGTAGATTAATGGTCATTCAATTATTTATTTAAAATCACCATATTCGGTATTTGAGATAAAACTTTTAGTGCAGTGCAACGAATCTAAACCCTGCACAAAAAGTCCAAAAAATCTGAATCAAGATTTTCCTTTGACCTTTCACTATGTGCCCTGAAAATTATCTCCCTAGTGTAGAGGACCCTAAGAGCCAGATGGCCTCTGAGCAAGATGATTTGCAACTGGGGGGTGGACCCTCGGGCAATTTGTCTGCAGGTGCTCATTGCAGAGAAAGGGTCCGAGCCCATGGCGATCTTTAGGCACATCTTCATTGCCTAATACTCCCCTCACCTGTCTTGTGCTGTCTCAATAAAAGACTACTGCAGAGGTTGCTCAGGGCTACCCTGCAATCAAGGTTAGCCCACCTCCTGTAAGCTTGCACTTCTAATCCAGGTCACGCATGTAGATCAAGGCCATAGGGACTGTGACACCCTAAAGGCTGAAATTTTTCCTTACTATGTAAAATGAGAATGTTTTACCAGATGGTGTCTACATTGATTGTAGTTTATTGACACTGAGCAAAATGGAGCTCAGAATGAAACCTGTTGAAAATAAGGGTTAGGGTTAGGGTTAGGGTTATTACTAAAAATAAGTAATGATAAAAAATTGTAGTAACATATAAAGACAAAAATTTTCAAGTTATCTTCCTCCATTTATTCATCTTCCTATTAATTAAAATGCATATTTAATTAGAATACAGACAAAATTTTTATGGAATATCCTTCTCTTACTAGTCTGTGGCCAATGCATACCTGTTGGTGCACATCCGTATCTCTTATGGAATCTTCCCCACCATATATTTCAATCTTTACAACACACCCTTCTCAGTTCTCAGCCTGACCTTAGCTAGTCAGTCCCTGTGGGTGACTAAAAGTGTTCAAAGGTAACCCAGTTTGGCATATGGATTAAAATTAAAATAAAAGCAGTACTTAATTTGTGTATGTCTTGTCCTATTAGTGAGTGTGGACATAGATTGATAGAGATATAGTCAAAGGATTTTCAGCTATGGGGAGAAAGAAATTCAAAGCAAGAGCACTTCCAGATAAGCAGTATTCGAATAATTGTAGAACTATATGGAAAACAATAAATGCATCTTAACTTTTACTGCACGTAATAAACAAAAATTATGCCCAAATGGATCATAACTCTGGATAAAAAAGCTAAAACTATAAAATAAATATACACACACATACATACACACGAATGCATACACACAGGAGAAATTCCATAGTTGACCTCCTCCCTACATTGACCACCTCCTCAAGTTGACCTAATTTTCACAGACTGGACGTGCACCCCATATACATATCAATACATTTAGGTCTAGTTTCTAATATTGACCATCTCTGTATGTTGACCAGTTTGTTACAGTCCCTGGAATAGTCAACTTACAGAGGTTCTGTTGTATAAGGAAACATTTAGAGAAGATTTTTGCAACCTAGGAGTAACCCAAGATATATGAGATATGACAGAGAAAGCACAAATCATAAATGAAAAACGTAGATAAAAAGGGCTTTTCAGAAAACTACAGACCAATATCACTAATGAATATTGATGCAAAAATATTCAATAAGATCCTAACAAACAGGATCCAGCAACACATCAAACAAACTATACACCACGACCAGGTGGGCTTTATTCCAGGATCCCAAGGGCAGTTCAATATACGTAAATCCATAAATGTAATTCAGCACATAAACAAATTAAAAAACAAAGACCATATGATTCTCTCAATTGATGCAGAGAAAGCTTTTGATAATATCCATCATCCCTTCATGATCAGAACACTTAAGAAAATTGGCATAGAAGGAACATTTCTTAAACTAATAGAGGCCATCTACAGCAAACCCACAGCCAATATTGTATTGAATGGAGTTAAATTGAAGGCATTTCCACTTAGATCAGGA
>CAUYON010002043.1:0-23282 GCA_963573935.1 Arctocebus calabarensis
GCCCAGCCATTTTTTGGTTGCAGCCATCATTGTTGTTTGGCGGGCCTGGGCTGGATTCGAACCCGCCAGCTCAGGTGTACGTGGCTGGCGCCTTAGCCCGTTGAGCCACAGGCGCCGAGCCAGAAGTTTGTATTGTTTATTCGTTTTTTTCACTTTTCTGCCTAGGGGAGTAAATTATCTTAGAAGTTAAGTAATGGGCTGTGGAGTTTGAAAGCCTTTGAGAAAACCAACGTTCCTATTTGAGTTCTACTGTTTGCTACCTATAATCTTTAGCCAAGTGCTCTGACCTCTCTGTATGCTCATTTGCAAAATGGGATAATATCAGACTTCACAGATGCTAAGGTGTACTTACTTTTTTCATGTTTTAACAGCTCTGAAATTGGGACACATCCTATAACCAACTGCATCTTAGATCTGTTGAAATAAGGCTATCCCTGCTTAAATTAAATGAGAAATATGCATAACACAGCCCCTGTCAGGCACTCAGTTAACAGAAGCAGCACTCGTCATTGCTGGGAGTGTTGTTGTCATTACTATTATTTGCTCATCCTGGGTGTTTCTGAAGCCAGCACTTCCCTGTACCGAGCCAGTAGGGTTACTGTGAAGAACAAGAAATACCACCAGAGTAAAGGCTAAAGTTTATGGAAGTCAGTATTAAGAGACTAGTGATTCATCCACATCGCAGACATTTGTTGATCAACCCCTGCATACAGATTACTAGCCCTAGGGGGTGGACATACAGGGAAGAACAAAAAGTGTGCCCACCAGCAAGCTGGTGCAGGGTATCTGTAGGCCCTCAGGATGTTTGACACACTCTGACTTGGATTTACACCCCATGGGTATTTACACCCCATACCCTTCTACATTTCCGAGGTGCTCTGTGTGTCTCTGGCTAGTCACTCCTCATGCTTCTTGAAGTTATTGCTGCTTTTCTCTCTGAGTTCAGTTTCTAACTGGCCACATGTTCCTGTTTGTTGTCTTAAAGATGCTGTGACTGAACTAAGCAAAGAATTTCAGGAAGCAGGGGAACCCATCACAGATGACAGCACCAGCTTGCATAAGTTTTCTTATAAGCTTGAGTATCTCCTGCAAGTAAGTAATGCCTGTAATGTGTTAATTTTTGCACTGCTGTCTGTTGTTTGCTCCTTGGGTTACTCATTGACATTCAGGATGTGGTTCATAAAGCTCAGTGGAGCCATTAAGCCTGTATGGTTAGACTGAAGGGCAGAGCTGTTCCCAGTGATGGCTGGGGACATATGAGTTAAACTATGAATAGGTTAAAATAAAACTTCCTAGTTTGGGAACTAAGAATATACTTCTAACAAGCTCCCAGATGATGCTGATGCTGACACTGCTGGTCTGCGGCCTGCACCCTGAGTGGCAAGGCTCTGAAACAGAGTCCATGGATAATCTCCGAGGGTCCACACACTCGTGAAAGCTGTGTGATTCTCTGAGAAATCAGAATGTTGCCCCTTAGGATGGTTTTGGGAATCAAAAATATTCTTGAGACATTTAGGTTATCTTAAGTTAGGTCACAAGGTTATTGTATAACAAAGATCTTAACTTTGGGACAGTTATGTATATACCCTTTTGAGAGTTTGATAAAAGCTATGTAGTCTCTCCCCCTAAAAACGTGTGTGTGTGTGTCTGTGTATTACACCCCCAATTACACATTTTTGCAGGCAGTTTCACGAGTGTGTAGACCCTTGGAGATTATCCATGGACCCTATCCATAGAGCCTTGCCACTCAAGGTGCAGGCCACAGACCAGCAGTATCAGCATCAGCATCACCTGGGAGCTTGTTGGAAGTATATTCTTAGTTCCCAAACCAGGAAGTTTTCTTTTAACCTATTCATAGTTTAACTCATATGTCTTCATATCAAGAAGTTCTGATGTAAAGAACTCTGCACATGGGGCGGCACCTGTGGCTCAGTGAGTAGGGCGCCAGCCCCACATACTGAAGTTGGTGGGTTCAAACCCAGCCCCAGCCAAACTGCAACCAAAAAATAGCTGGGCATTGTGACGGGCGCCTGTAATCCCAGCTACTCGGGAGGCTGAGGCAAGAAAATCACATAAGCCCAAGAGCTGGAGGTTGCTGGGAGCTGTGATGCCACAGCACTCTACTGAGTGTGACAAAAAAAAAAAAAAAGAAAGAAAAATTAATAATAAAAAAAAGAACTCGGCACATGTGGAAAAATTCATTTAACTGAAATAGGCAGGAAGGAAACGCCCCGAAAATTATTTTAGGGTAGTGGTATTAGGATTACAATTTTTTTTCCTTTTGTTTTCTTTTTTGTATTATATGTACATTTCCTAACAACATATGCATATCTTGCTTTTATGATAAGAAAAAAAATGCTATAAAATGTTAGAGAAAGATATACCTGTATTATTTTGAACACCATTATTTTACAGCGTCCCACCAAAGCATGTAGGATGAAAGCTCACTGGAGGAAAGGCCCCCGTTGTGCTGAAGGGCTTGCCTTTCTTATGACTTTTTCAACTGATTCTTTGTTTAACATTGTGAAAATGTTTATGGACCTTGGTTTTTATTCAATTAAGCCCATTTTAGTTTTGGATTTAGAATGACTCAGAGCTCACATTTACTTGAATTTATTATTAAATGTCTATTAAAACAGTAATGAAACTTAAGAGTTGAGTAACTGAGATAAAATGTCATTACCTTATTTCCCTGCATTGGAGTATAGTTAACACTCTCTATGTTGTCCTTAAGACTATTCACTTGTAATTCTTTTTATGTATTAATAGTAACTTAGTAACTCTATGCACCAAGGTCCCTTCAAGGGGTAAATAGTAGATTAATAGATTAATAGTAACTCTATGCACAGAGGTCCCTTTAAGAGATAAATCTTTGGGGGTCATTGTTATTCCTGTATCTCACTAATTGTATAACCTTGAGTCAGCTCCTTAATTTTTTATAGCCTCAGATTCCTCTGTAAATTGAGGATTAAAACACCCTCATTTGGGGACTAACATCTAGATTTTTGACTAAATAAAAATAATGCCAGTGACCCCCTCCCCCGCAGTGCCAACACCTACAAAGGTATTGTTACTATTTATCATTTAAGTGGAGGAATGAACAGCACTGGGTTTACACTTCCTGTCTCTGTCCTTTTCCCTGCCCAGTTCGATCAGAAGGAGAAGGCCACACTCCTGGGCAATAAGAAGGACTACTGGGATTACTTCTGTGCCTGCCTGGCCAAGGTGAAAGGAGCCAACGACGGGATCCGATTCGTCAAATCTATCTCAGAGGTAAGCCGAGGAGATCACGGACCTTGTGTCTTCCTCTTGCCTGTCTTAAGCATTTCCTGCAGAGAGCCAAGTGAGGAAGTGGGGGTTTACAGGTGGTGGAGAAGTAAAGAAATCCAGTCCAGGTAGACTCAGTGCTCACTGTGCTGTGGTTCAGCCTCACGGCACCCACTTTGGCAAGTGTTTCCCGAGCAGAGGAATGCTGAGTCCTGAATGTGTGTTAGACCACACCCCACATGTCACCTGAGGGCGTGGGCTGCTCACCTCGTAAATCTCTGCTCACGGACCCCTTGGAAGGTGTACAGCACAGGACACCTCCATCTTTTTTAAAAACTCATTTTCTTAAATAAAATTCTTAGAGCTGCCAGGCTACTTTTTCTACTGTTTGCCTAGGAAACAGATTTGAAGTGAGAGTGATATGGGATTTCAGGAGACATTTTTTAAAATGCTGGTGTGCTAAGCAACTTCCCACATTCTGTCTTGGATCCCTAAGAACAGAATGCCATGCTTGTGTCCTTTTACAAAAGTCCAGAATGGCAAACTGTAGGAAACTGTACAGTTTCCTCTCCTCCTCTCTCCAAGCCCTGCCCCTCCAAGAATCTGTCTTCCTCTCATCAGCCTAACCCATCTTGGAATAAAAAACTTTGCATATTAGGGAACAAGTAAACCTCAGAGGATGTTTGTACATTTCATCTTTCTTTTCAGTATCACTTCAATAAATGTGAAGTTGCTTTAAAGTTAGTATACATCCTTTTTGGCTGGCCTCCCACCAAGGCCACAGCCTTTGGTGTTGTGGGAAGAGCTTCTGTCCCACCGCGCCAACTAGCGCTGGCTGTACGTCTTCTTACAGAGAATGACAATATTAGATACAGCAACATCCAGGGCTGAACATTTCCCACCATCTGTGCCCTTTAAAATCTGAAAAAAGAGATGAGGAAAGATCCTGGCTCTGAGGAGTTCCTTTTGCAAATTTCTTTAGCATCTGGGTAGTGTGGACTGGTCTTATGTGTTCTTGCCGGGTAGGTTCTCAGGTCCGTGGTGTGTACAGCAGTGTATTAATTTTAATGCGCCATAAATCTGGAAGGGGTTCTCATTGTCACCTTCCTCTCTTCATTCCTCAGCCATAGCATCAGAGCAACATAATGACTTTAGACAGCTGAAATCTGGAAGTAAATTTAACTTTAATCCCCGTTCTCCAGGGATATAAAATGCTTGCTAAAAACACATCTACAGGCAGTCCCCAAGTTACAAACATCCAACGTATCTACCGTGGAGGCTGTTATAGTCAGTCCCCGAGTTACAGACATCCAATTAATGTACAACTTGCACTTACAACTGAAGGCTATTATAGGTAATAAGTAAATCTACCTGTTCTAAGTTACATACAAATTCAACTTAGGAACAAACCTACGGAACCTATCTCATTCACAACCCAGGCACTACCTGTGCTTTTTGGCTACTTTCTTCATGTTTTCTCATTAATGCAGGCAGATCTTTAAACAGTTCAAAGCCATGAAGACAGACTTTCTAGAAGCAAAAAGTATTCCTTGCTTGCACGAATGTTGGTTTTTTGGGGGGTGCCATGGGCTGTGCTTCCTATAGGGTCTAGTCATTTAATTTCTGTTGAAGACTCTGCTCTCTCGGGCATCACTAGCTGGTATGGCTTTAACGTCCCTAGGCTGAGTGAGTTGCTGGATACTTGGATTTCCATTAATAACTGAGTGCCACTTGGGCCTTCAAGCAAGAGGGTAAGCGTTAATGGATAAGAAGCATTTGTAGGATCCCTGGGGCCCCTTAGGGGTAGGTGGTAGCTATTTGAGCTAAAATGGGAAAAAGTTATAATAAACCACTCCACACTTTCAGAATAGACACATTTTGGAGTGTGTTTCACAGCGACAGATGGAGAGTAGTTCAGTATCAGGCTCACAACGGGAAGGCCCGGCCCAAAGCAGAGTCAGCCCTGCAGACTCCTGTTGTGTTGCTTTTTTGTGTTGCTTCTCAATGTAATGCATATGGATTCCGATTACGTGCTAAAAAATTAAGGAATTAGGTAGTGAAAGCGGACCAGTGATCTCAAAAACATAAAGAGGCTGCGCAGTATTTTGATTTGCAGGACAAAAGAACTATTATTGTTCCCTTCCCCAAAGGATGTTTAAAAATACCTTTTAAAATGAGTATCTTCCTTTATATAATCAGTTCATTTAATAGGTTTGATTGAAAATATAGCCACACATATTTACCCTTGAAAAAGTTTTACATTTTAAAGGGAACATTGTAAGGCAGATTTGACCCCTGCCTCTGGGAGCTTACAGACCTGGGCTGTTATGTGAGGGTCTTAGAAATTCTGCAGAGCCTGTGGAGAGCGGGGTGAGTGTGTGACTGACTGACTCAGAGATGCCTTGCTCAGCTGCTGTTAGCTGCCTCATGGTTGTGGTAATAACACCTGGACACTTTGTTCTCACCTCATTCACCAGAGGAAGAGGTATTTGGACAGGAAAATGTCATCAAGATTCTTTCCTGGGTATCTGTCGAGATCAACTATAGGTAGACATGGCGTGGTGGTCTGAGGAAAGCTAGTCAGTCAGACTACCCACCTTTACTTCTAGGCGTCCTGCCTTGGGAAATGTCTCACAGCTCGTGTGGTTTCAGAAGTTTAGTATCTTTTTATTTTTAAAACCATTTCATGTTGTGGTATCATTTCCTGAGTCAGCAGTAAGAAGGTGCTAAAAAGTACTACGTGCCAGGATGTTTATGCTCTTGTTAATGTGCCAGTGCTTAAACTGCGGATTTCCTGACTCTGTCTAGTACCAAAGGATGTCTTAATAGTGTGGAGTATCGGGACCGTCGTTGGTCAGAGCACTGCTACCCCTTCCCTTGCTACATCTACACTCGTTAAATATTTGTGACGTTTGAAGGGGTGAGGGAGAGTATTGGTTCTGGCTTATCAGACTCAGAGCCAGAGGCTGATAGAGCAGTGGCATGTGATAGTCAGGAGGTTTTGAATTCCTGCCTGCTCTCTTGAGCTTCTGGGGCTGAAACATCAGAATTCTGTTTCAAAAAAAAAAAAGTATGAATTCTAATTTGCAGGTGTCTTCTTTGGCTGGCCCCTTTATTCTTTTCCATCTTGACCACCATGTGCTCCCAGCTGGCAGAGCCCCGCTTTGGCAGTTTCATGGCAGAGTCTCTGACCAGCATATTCCATCTTCATTATGACAAGTTTCCAGAATCCTCTTAGAGATTGTTTTGAGTGGTAAATTTAAACTTCAAAATAGTTCCAGTCACGTCTTCTGCTTCCTCTGAATTGGTTCTGTGGTTGTGGGCACAGTGGAGAGAGGTTTTGAACACAGGCCTGCACTTGGGCCCTGCTATGCCATCCACCCAGCCTTGTAAAACAGATGCGTATCCATTTTATCCTTACCCTGCTGTGACTGGGCTGCCGGGAGACACCCCTGCTCTCCCCCCTGGACACATGTGTCTCAGTGCAGTGATTTGGCATATCTGAAAGAACAAATCCACCCGTGAAATTGTGGGCAGATAGGTGGATGTTATTGATGATGTTTTGGGGACACAGGAGGCAGTTCCATACCTAGCAACACTTCTTACAGGTCTCCCTCACACTCCTCTGCTCTTGTCCCCCTCCCTCCCCTTTTATATTTGTTCCTGCCAAGCCCCCTAGGCTCCTTGTCCTGCACTTGTTCCCTAGCACCTTTGAAACAAACCAGCCCGAGCTAAACTGAGACTGTCTCTTCCTCTTCAAGCTCACTTGTGGTGTGAAAAGCCCTTTGTTTACTTACTTCCAAATGTTGCTCTAAGTATTTTAAGAGTTTCACATTTGACTCCAAACCCAAAGACTGATGGAGCAGAGGAGGAAGAATAATATTTCAATAGCATTCACAGATGCTTGAGAGCCTCCCAGTAATTTATCTTCCTTGGTGTAGTTGCTGGATTCTGCAGATTATTCTCAGATAAAGGCCTGTGAGTATTTCACCCACTTTAAGCCTCATTCTCTGGAGTGATGTTATCAAATCTTTTGTGTCCTTAAAGGGACATGAGTGAAGCCATGTATAGGGTAGAATTGGGTGACATAGTCTGCCCTTTGCCTCTTTTTTCCAACCATCCATGAGAACAAATCTGTATTTGGCATTAGGCTAATGGCTCTTCTTCTCTGTGAAACCTGCTTTTTCCAGCTCCGAACATCTCTAGGGAAAGGAAGAGCATTTATTCGCTACTCCTTGGTGCACCAGAGGCTGGCAGACACCTTACAGCAGTGCTTCATGAACTCCAAAGTGACCAGGTAAATAAAGGACAGTGCAGGGTGGCTCCTGTGGCTCAGCAGATAGAGCGCTGGCCCCATATACCAAGGGTTGCGGGTTCAAACCTGGCCCCGGCCAAACTGCAACAAAAAAAATAGCCAGGCGTTGTGGCGGGCGCCTGTAGTCCCAGTTACTTGGGATGCTGAGGCAAGAGAATCACCTAAGCCCAGGAGATGGAAGTTGCTGTGAATTGTGTGATGCCACAGCACTCTGCTGAGGATGATAAAGTGAGACTCTGTCTCTAAAAAAAAAAGATCGTGCTGTACTCACAAATGAACTAAAGTTCATTAATAATAATAACTGCAGCAGCAGCGCCTATGTGTGTTGTACTGTGGCACCTGCAGAGCATTGTCATATCATCATTCTCTTCTCCTTCTCCTGCTACAGACCTTGACACCCATGGGGCGGGGAGCACTGAGGTTTTTAAAAGTGAGTAGGTGATGCCCAGAGGGGCTTAAAGCCTTGCTTGGGGTCCCATCAGTGCTGAGTTGTGAAGCTAGAGCTCAGAGCCAGGTCTTTTAACCCTTAATACCAAGTCATTTTCCTTGATGGGTGGTACATTCTTGGTACCAAGGCTAATGCCTCATAGGTAGCCTTGGACCCTCAAAAGAATCACCTGTGGGGCGTTTAACATCACTGAGCCCAGGACCTTCCTTGACAGAGCTAGCACCTCCTGGAGTGTCTGCACTCCTAGAAGACTATGATGCGAGCCCAGGTTTTCTGTGTGCTCAGCTTTTGTGCCACTTGTGTTAATGCTTTCACAGGGAGAGAAGAAGGAAGGAGAGAGAAAGGATTGAGCAAGGGAGAGTAGTTTTCAGCTTAGGAGCTGCAAATGCAGGTCCTTACCAGGTGAACCACTTTGGGTTGTCCAACACTCCTTTACCAGCTTTGTCCCTACTCTTCCTTGGGCGTATTCCTGTTAATTAAAGAAATCACTTTTAAACTAAGGAAAAAGAAACCTGCAGAGAGAAAAAATTTTGTTTCATTTTGTCACTGTGAAGATTGATTTACATAAAGACATACTGGTATTTCTCGTGCTTGTGAATTGGTGTGAGTTGAGAACATTTGCATATTTGATTTGAAGGACATTTTGTTATCCATCTTTGCTGAAAACCATCATAAACAGCTAGACAGCTGGACTTCATTATAGTTCATAAACATCAGCCAAGTGGTTCTTTTTTTTTTTAGATAGAATCTCACTATGTTACCCTCAGTAGAGTTCTCCGGTGTCACAGCTCACAGCAACCTCAAACTCTTGGGCTTAAGCAATTCTCTTGCTTCAACCTCCTAAGTAGCTGGGACTACAGGCGCCCACCACAATGCCTGGGTATTTTTTCTGTTGTAGTTGTTGTCATTGTTGTTTTAAATGACCCGGGCTGGGTTCGAACCCACCAGCCTTAATGTTTGTGGCCAGTGTCCTCCCCACTGAGCTACGGGCACTGCCCCCAAGTGGTTCTTTAAACTCATCAGTGTTATTTTTTTAAATTCGTGTTGCTTCACCTGAAATCAAACAACCACTACCTCAAGGTGTAGAATACATTTCTGAATATATAGTTTGCCCTTTGGCTTTTAAATTGGTATGTGGACAGAAATTAGTGGATTTGGAGTCCCATATTAAGCTTGGAAATGAAATATAAGGTGAAGTTGTCTTTCAGAAAAGAAGTGTTCTTTCTCCTACAGTTGCTCATTCTTGGCAGGTAATTGAGATTTAAGGTGTCTCCCATCCTTTTTTGAGAAATAGTTAGGGTATAAATAATAAATTAATAAGCATGCAGATCACTGCAGTAATTTCTTTGGAGAAGGGCAAGCTTATTTGAGAGTTATGTGTTTCTACAGCGAAAAGGACATTGGCTTGTGTATGTGTGTCTTCAGTTAACTTAGAAACCTGAGTTGGAATTTGAGGAGAACTGATTAAGTTCACTCTTTTCTTATCTTTACCGCTTTTATAACTGACACATTTTATGTTTTTCTGCAGTGACTGGTACTATGCAAGAAGCCCCTTTCTGCAGCCAAAGCTGAGCTCTGATATTGTGGGCCAACTCTATGAGCTGACCGAGGTTCAGTTTGACCTGGCCTCGAGGGGCTACGACTTGGATGCTGCCTGGCCAACATTTGCCAGGTATTTTAAGGAATCGTGAGGGATCACACTTATGGTGCATTTGGAAGGGACAGGTGAAACCTCTTAAATGCAGAACACAAATGTTTTCACACAATAAACGAGAAAATTCCCCCCCACCTACCCAAAAAAAGATAGGGAACAAGATGTGTGAAATGTTGAAGATTGCCACCAAACTATTCAAAGCAATTTTGCTTGTTCAGTAAATTTCAAAAAAGCTTTGCAACTCTTATGCCTGCTCACTGGAATTGTGATGAATGATAACATCTGAAGGCTCCAACCTTAAACCAACCTAATTGGCCAGAGGGTATGAGTCAGTGGAAATGCATATGCAAAACCAAAGGTTTGTTGGTATGAGCATTGGTGGGGGAGCAAGTGGGCTTTTCCCCCATGAATTTTTATAGAGTTATCCTGAAAGCCCTCCAGGGACTAAGAGGGAGGGAAAGCCACAGCTCTTCCTTATAGGATTGCTAGAAAAGTTTTTGTGTTCTTTACCTTTTACCAGTGTGGTTCTTGCTCATGTACCATCAAACAGAGTCACTGGGGGAGTGGAGAGACTTGCCCAGAGGCATGCAGCTGACGCAGCAGGTCTGACACACTAGGCTGGGGTTAAACTCAAGTCCAGCATTCTTCAATTTGTTTTGTTCTGTGTTGATAAGGTTTTTGAACTTTAATTTTCATATTTTTTACCAGGAAATACTTTTTATGTAGAGAAAAGTATTAAATATCATCATCATGTACTAACTACCAGGATTTCATAGCTTCCATTTTGCCATTTTTAAATGTCCTTTTAAAAACTTTAATTTTGTAATCATTTCAGAATTACAGAAAAGTTAAAAAAAAAGTACAGGTACTCATCCTTCATCCTGATTCCCCAGTTATCAATATTTTTACTAAAATTATCATTTTTCTCTTTACATATGTTGATTTATTTCCTAAGCCATTTGAAAATAAATTGCAGATTTGATGCCCCTTTTCTCTTAAGTACTACCTTGTGTATTTCCTAAAATCAAAGATATCTTCTTTTATGACTATAAATTCAGTACAGTCATTAAAATCAGGAAATTAACCTGAATATGAAATGTTATCTAATCTATAAACCTTATTCAAAACATTTTTTTTTTTTTGAGACAGAGCCTCAAGCTGTTGCCCTGGGTAGAGTGCTGTGACATCACAGCTCACAGCAACCTCCAATTCCTGGGCTCAAGCGAGTCTTCTGCCTCCGCCTCCCAAGTAGCTGGGACTACAGGCGCCTGCTACAACGCCCGGCCATTTTTTTGTTTTGGTTGCAGCCGTCATTGTTGTTTGGAGGATCCAGGCTGGATTAGAACCCGCCAGCTTAGGTGTACGTGGCTGGCGCTTTAGCCCGCTGAGCCACAGGTGCCGAGCCCCTTATTCAAATTTTACAAGTGTCTCTCATGATCTGAGACTCCATCCAGGATCCCGAGTTAGCTCATTGTTATTTAATTGTCATGCCTCTCTAGGCCCCTTTAGTTTGGAACACTTTCCCAGTCTTTGTCTTTCATGACATTTTGAGACATAGAGGCCAGTTACTTTATGAAATGTTCCTTACTTTGAGTTTGTCTGTTGTTTCCTCATTATTAGATTTAGGTTATGCATTTTTACAGGAACACCTCAGATGTGTCCCTGTCAGCACATTATACTCAGAAGTAGGTGATGTTGAGGTTTCCAGTGAGGCTAACCACAGTCATTTGGTTAAGGTGGCATTTGACAGGTTTCTGCTAAAGGTACTGTTTCTTCCTTTGTAATAAATATGTATCTTAGGAAAAGATACTTTGAGATTATGTTCAGATCCTTTTCTCATAAATCTCACCTATTAGTTTTAACATCCATTTGTAATTCTTGCCTGAAGCAATTATTACCATCATGGTTATCATAATGATTTTTTAACTCCATTATTCCTTTGATATTATTAGTTGCTATTCTACTTTCTTCCCATTTATTCATTCATATCAGTATTTACTTATAGATTCTTATTTTATTTGATGAGTTACAGCCTGTCACTGTTCTTATTTGAAGCTTAAATTATCCCGTATTTGGCCAGTGAGAGCCCATCAAGCTGGTTCTTGCTTTTAGGAGGAGGGTGGTTACATCTAATGCTTTTTTAAAAGAAATAAAATATTATAGAACCCACTCTACTGCTATCCTTTTCCCTTCCACAAGTAATAACTGTCCTTCAGGCATTTCATTCCCAAATCTTACATTTTTACTATTTGTGTATCCATAAATATATTATGTATGGTGTATGTGTATATGTAGTTTTGTTCCATATGTATTTTTAAAATTTATATACATCGAATCATGAGATAGCTATCCTTTCCCAACTTGTTTTTTTATTCTGTGCTGTTCTTGAGATTTTTGTCTCAGCACAAAAAAGGAATGCTGACCCACGGAGTAGTGTATTCTGTTGTGTGAGTAAACTGCAATTTATCTGTTTGGTTGGCAGTATGGAGCGTATGTTGCCAAGAGCATCCTCATCTGTCTCCTGCTGCACAAATGTGACTGTCTTTAGGGAAGATACCGAGAAGAGCAATTGCTGAGTTGTGGAGACTAACAAGTTTGAAAATACTCTAATTTTATATTTAGGAGATGATTCTGGTGAAGTAAAAATGTGTTTGGTTTCCAGTGTTCCTGCCAAACAAGAATTGTCACACAGGCCTTTGTATTTCTAAATGAATGCTGTCCATTAGGACTTTGTCTGCCGAGGGAGATATTCTCCATCAGCACGTCCTGTGCAGTCACGGAGGCCAGAAGCAGGTCTCCAGACACGCATCTGTGTGATATAAAGTGACTGAGCCCCCAAGCACAGTATGACTTTTGTTTACCAAATTGACTGCTACTTTTTCCTCATAGACAGAGTAAGACAGGCACCAAAAGTTCAAGGAAATTTTAAACTAAAAACTAGGAAACATATGTCAACTTAATTTTGGCAGCGGGGGGAAAAGTCATGATGTTTAAAGGTAGCCCTGGAGTCCAGATGTCACAGGCCAGAGTAGATGTGCTCTTTGGTGGAAACTGTTGGGTTTTATCCCTTATATTCTGTCATGGAAGGCAGTGCTCTCTACCCCCACCGATTGCCTCATGACCACCGAGGCCTCCATGTATGTGTACCTTTGTGTATGTTTCCTGCTCTGAATATATGTCTGTCTGTTCTGTCACCCCCACAGGAGGACACTGGCCACTGGCTCTTCTGCTTACATGTGGAAACCCCCCAGCCGAAGCTCTAGCATAAGCAGCTTGGTGAGCAGCTACCTGCAGGTAATGCCGGAGGCTGGGGATTCCTTGCATTCATGCTGACTGGGAAATGTCCTTGCCCCAGGTACCTTAGGGTATTCTCAGATACTTGTTGTTCCAGTCAGAGCAGTGTAACCCTCAGTTATATCCACTATTTCCAGAGTCTAGGTTTGTCCAACAAAGTGAAATTTAGGCCCTTTTAAAATTAAATTCTTGAAAAAGATTTTAAGGTATTTTTAAAGAAGTGGTTTAGCACTGTGGTTAAAAGCAACCAAATAAAATCCTGGCTCTGTCATCTACCAGCTGTGACCACCTACTCAACCTCTGGAAGCTTCAGCTCTCTCATTCATAAGATGGGGCTAATAAAAATCATTTTAGCACATAAACGAGGGAGTGTGTGCACAGTGCTTAAGGGCTTAACATACACAAAGGCTCAGTAAATGTTAGTAGGTAGGAGCAGCTTATTAATGCTTTTAGAAATGTGAATGTGTCATAGCTGTGTATCGTTTTGTGGCACTTGGTCAGCAATACAAAAATAAAAATGATCACTAGAAGGAGCATTAAGAGTAGAAAATAGAGCATCCTTTACCCCATTTTGTGGTTTAATCATGCCAGGAGTCTAAATATGACTGAATTTATGTAAGAGCCAATATCCTTGATTAATAAAGCCGATGGAGACCAGATGGGCAATGCAAGTGTCCTGTCAGTGGAGCTCACACATGCGGCTTCATGGCTTTGGAAGGTGCTGCTGACATTCTCTTGGCAGATGCTTAGAGTGAAAGCGTGCTAGTCTTCTGAATAGCTCTTTAGAATGACCTTAGGACAGGTGATGCCTATATTTTTACTCTTACTCTCATTAAGCTCTCAGCTTTTCTGAATGGCCATGCAGCTTCACCTCAGAGTCACCTGACTTCTGTGTTTCTCCTCCCCAGACTCAGGAGATGGCCTCCAGCTCTGACCTGAATAGTTCCCTAAACAACGAGGCGCTGGAGGGCTTTGATGAGATGCAGGTAGAGCTGGACCAGCTGGAGGTACGGGAGAAGCAGCTGCAGGAGCGTGTGCAGCAGCTAGACAGAGAGAACCAGGAGCTGAGGGCAGCTGTGAGCCTGCAGAGGGAGGAGCTACAGAGGGAGAGGGAGCGAGGGCGCACGGCCGCCGAGGACAGTGTTCGCCTCACTCGCTTGGCAGATGAGCTCCAGAAGCAGTGGGAGGTCACCCAGGCCACCCAGAACACGGTGAAGGAGCTGCAGACATGCTTGCAGGCCCTGGAGCTGGGCGCAGCAGAGAAGAAGGAAGACTACCACACAGCCCTACAGCGGCTGGAGTCTGTGCTGCAGCCCCTGGCGCAGGAACTCGAGGCCACACGGGACTCCCTGGACAGGAGGAACCAGCATTTAGCCAGTGCCCCAGACTGGCTGGCCATGGCTGAGCAGAAGACAGGTACGGCATCAGACACGAAGGGGCAGCCAGAGCCCCTTCCCAACGACGCAGCCCTAGAGATCCAGGAGCTGGGGAAGAAGCTTCAAGCCCTAGAGAGGGAGAACACCAAGGTCCAGGAGCTCAATAGACAGCAGAGTGTGCAGCTGGAGCAGCTGGCCAAGGAGCTGCAGCTAAAGGCGGAGGCCCAGGCCAGCCTGGAGTGCCTGGTGAAGGAAATGGCCCCACTCCGGGAAGAGCTGTCTGGAAAAGGGCAGGAGGCAGCCCAGCTCCGACAACAGCTGCAGGAGACACTGGCCCACTTGAGCTCTCTGGAGAAGGAGCTGGTAGAGGTGAGGCGAGAGGAACAGCAGCAGGAGGAGGAAAAGGAGCTGCTGGAGCAGGAGGCCAGGTCTCTGACCCGGCAGCTGCAGTTCTTGGAGACCCAGTTGACACAGGTGAGTCAACATGTGAGCGACTTGGAGGAGCAGAAGAAGCAGCTTATCCAGGACAAAGACCACCTGAGCCAGAAGGTGGGGTTGCTGGAGCAGCTTTCTGAGCAGTCAGGCCCAGAGCTGCCCAGGGTGGATGAGAAGAAAGAGACTCTGTTCCCCTTGAACTCCACCCTGCAGTGGGCATGTGAGAAGCCCCAGGAGGAGCAGAGGGGCGTGCAGGGACAGATGGACAATACCAAGGTGCAAGGGAGCAACCAGGAAGAGGAACTCCGACAGGCCAACAGAGAGCTGGAGAAGGAGCTGCAGAATGTGCTTGGACGCAACCAGCTCCTGGAGGGCAAGCTGCACACCCTGCAGGCTGATTACCAGGCACTGCAGCAGCGGGAGGCAGCCATCCAGGGCTCCCTGGCCTCCCTAGAAGCTGAGCAGGCCAGCATCCGGAACTTGGGTGACCAGATGGAGGCGAGCCTACTGGCTGTACGGAAGGCCAAGGAAACCATGAGAGCCCAAGTGGCAGAGAAGGAGGCCGCCCTGCAGCACAAGGAGGACGAGTGCCAGCGGCTGCGGGAGGAGGTGCAGCAGTGCCGGCAGCTGGTGGAGAACCAGTGCCACCAGCATACTCAACCAGTTGAGGCCCGGAAAGCAGAAAAAGGCCAGCAGGAGCTTGGCCCACCCCGAAATGATGCGACCGGTGAGCTGGCATCCCAGTTGGCCCTGTCACAGGCACAGCTGGAAATCCATTGTGGGGAGGCCCAGCGGCTACAGGCTGAAGTAGTGAACCTCCAGACCAAGCTTCAGGCTGCCCTGGGTGACAGGGACAAGGTGCAGAGCCAGCTAAGCGTTGCCGAGGCAGTCCTGAGGGAGCACAAGACCCTTGTGCAGCAGCTGAAGGAACAGAACGAAGCCCTCAACAGGGCCCACGTCCAGGAGCTGCTGCAGTGCTCTGAGCGTGAAGGGGCATTGCAGGAGGAGAGGGCCGGGGAGGCCCAGCACAGGGAGGAGGAGCTGCGTGCCCTGCGGGAGGAACTGTCTCAGGTGAAATGCAGCTCCGAGGAAGCCCAGCTGGAGCATGCTGAGCTGCAGGAGCAGCTGCACCGGGCCAACACGGACACAGCTGAGCTTGGCATCCAGGTCTGTGCACTGACTGCAGAGAAGGAGCGGGTGGAGGGGGCATTGGCCTCTACTGCCCAGGAGCTTCAGGCCTCCAAAGAGGAGGCCTCAAGGGAACGAGAGGGCCTAGAACGCCAAGTAGCAGAGCTGCAGCGAGAGAAGGAGAGTTTGCAGGAGAAGCTGGAGACAGCCAAGAAGGCAGCCAGCTCACTGCCTGGCCTGGAGAACCAGCTGGCCCAGGCTGAGCAGCGGGCTCAGAGCCTCCAGGAGGCTGCACACCAGGAGCTCGACACCCTCAAGTTCCAGCTAAGTGCTGAGATCATGGACTACCAGAGCAGACTTAAGGTAACTGTCACCGCCAGCCTCTGTTCATCTCCATGGGGCCTGGTGGGTTCATGGAAGGATGCCCTTCAGCCAAGACTCAGCCGAGGGCCGAAGTATGTCCTTGGGGGTGTAATCAAGGCCCCAATGGTCCTGTCCTGACATCACAGCTCATGATAGCGTCCTAGTGATGCTTAGCCCAGAAGTCAAGACAAAATTGACCCACTCAGAAGTTTTTAAAATTAGAAACGAACATTGAAAAAGTAGAATATTTAAATCCTGTGTCCTCAGCCCCACGTGGCAATAGTCAGCAGGAGCTTGGTGGTGGCTCCCCACTTCAAAGGAGGCAAGTGTTCTGAGTTTTTCCTTATGCTCATTTATATCCTTGCATAGCCCCTTTGGGCATGTGAGTTTGAGAGCCCTACCTTAGCCTGCAGAGCCCCTACAGAATGCCAGGCCAAGTCCTATCTGCAGGTTCTTGATCAGTGAATACCGATCAGCCCCCTCAGGTGCTATCCTGATAGCAGTGTAGAAAATTGACTCAGTTTGTTTTTGCAGGGCCCTTAGAACAGATGAGTGTGTGAGACCAGCAGTTGCCCAGGCCTTTGATAGTGCACAAAGATGAGTTAAGAATAGCTAAGAGTGAGGTTGCCAGAGGGAAGGCCTGAGGCTTTGATTTCCAGCACTTATTACTGTTGTCTGCTGTGAGGTCTCAGAGGTAGCCGTACTGTTGGCCACAGATCCTGCCTTCCCACCTGCTGCCACCCTGCCTTGTAAAAACTCTGTGGGCTCAGAGGCTACTTTCTTGTGCAGAAATTAAATTCTAAGTTTGAGGACCCAGGTAAGTCTCCTCTTAATAACCTTGAAAGTATTTTATTGTCAATGAAGCACAAAGCTTATTGAAAAGAGAGGTAGCTCGTTTTTACCCATCTGGATGATCAGCCGGAGGGAGTTTCAGAGTAAGGACCCACTTTCATGCTCCGCTTCTTGTCCTCTCCAGACTTCCAGTGAAGAGTGCATGAGCCTCAGAGGCCAGCTTGAGGAGCAGAACCGGCAGCTGCAGGCCGCCGAGGAGGCTGTGGGGAAGCTAAAGGTAGGCCCAAGCCTGTGTCTGCATGTGTGAGAGGGTGTCTGGTGTGGTTTGTACTGGACCATTGAAGAGCACTCCCTGTAACACTCTGGGTCCCAAGCTGGAGCTATGCTCAGTTTGTACTGTGACCCTCTGCATCCCCTGGACAACTGGCTAGAGCTGCAAATACCAAAAGGAAATAAGTTGTCCTCCTTGTCCCTTTCTGTAGATGTCATCTAGCCAATGATGCTAAACTGAGCCAGAGCTAGGGCAGCACTTGTCCCACAGCTTTCAGAGCAGAACTTGTTCGAGTGAATCCTACCTCCAGCATCACCATGGGGGATTCTACTACTTGCCACCCTGCCAACCACCAGAATCAGTTGCAGATGGGGCCCCACAAACATAAAGCAGAGGTTCCTGACTTCCCAGACTTAAAAAGAGATAACCATCCATTTAGAAGTGACTCAACCAGATGAAGTGAATGGCACACCAGTCATTTTATGGTATCTTTCCTGGGCTTCTGCAAACTGAGTATCTTCTCCCTGATGTCCTATGCCAGGCCACCCAAGCAGACATGGAAGAGAAGCTGAGCTGCACCAGTAACCACCTTGTACAGTGCCAGGCCACCATCCAGAGGAAGGACAAAGAGGGGGTCGCACTGAGGGAAGACCTGGAAAGGTTGGTCACACAGTCTACCCACATGGCCATCAGTAGACTTCAGGGAAGGGGTGTTCCATACAGTCATTTAGAAAGTCAGTCACTCAGCTTTAGGAAGTCCTTTTGCAAGAAAAACTACAAACCCAGAAAGTGCTTGTGCTGGAAGCATACCACAGATAGTGTGGCCATCACAACCTACAGATGGCTACAGCACCTTTCTCTTAATTCAGTTTTCTTGTCTCTGGCACACTTCAGTTGAGTAACTGAATTTTTCCACACTTTGGAAAAATCTACATTAAAAATTAGGGCATAGTAATAATGGTAATAGTAATAGCATACATTTCAATAATGCTTAAAATGTGATTGGCACTGTTTTAAAGGCTTTGCATATATTTACCCACTTAATCCTCCCAACAGTCCTATGAGGAAGGTATTATTTGTCCCCATTTCATAGATGAGAATGAGAGTGCCAAGGACCAGGATTGGCCCATCTTCATGCAGACTCTCTGGTACTGTGTCTCAGAGACCAGATGATGCTATCAACTCCCTTTGTTGTCTTTTTTAACCTCTAAGTATGGTCCCTACAGTTCTGTTCTTGGCCAGCCCTAAGGCCTGCCTGATCTCCTCAGCTTTGGCATGGGACCTTCATGCAGTGATGGGGCCCAGCTAATCCATCCAGGACCTGATTACATAGGTTTAGGCGGGAGAAGGAGGTTGCTGGAATCACATTGCACATGTGCCACCAGCAAAGACAGGCATCCATGTCTGTAACTTTTCTACTCATCCCTTTACCTCTTCTACCATCTGTCTTCTAGACCTAGGCCCAGGCTCAGCAGAAGATCTGAGAGCATGTTTGATATTTGGTAACCTGGAAGCATATCTTTCTTCTCATTGACCCTTTCAGTGTTCAGATGATATAGGGCCCTGGATGCAAGTTATGTTCATGTGACATTTTAAACAGAACCTCCTGAATTGGTAGCATTAAATAAATGCTATCACAGTGGCTATTTGTAAGATCTCAGAGCATTTGTTTTATCTGCTCAATGTTGCACAACCCATGTGGCCACAATTGGATTTTATTTTATTCCATGTTTGTATGTGTGCTCACATGCCTGGAGATCACTTTGGTGGACAAGGTCTAGCAAGCAATCTCCTGGCAACTTATACGGGATGTGCGAGGACTGCATTGTGTATAAATTAATCAGTCTCTCTGCAGAACCCTCTGTTTAGTGGAGCTTATACTATGTCCTGCTGGGCTATCCTTGGGGGCAGCTGAGCTGAAAGAAGAGTAGGCAAGGTTGAAGAGGTGGTGAGGTTCAGCCAGCCCCCATGCAGTAGACAGAGACATCCCACAGTGCCCAACAAGAATTCCTTGGTCCTTGGAGGCCTATCAGGTCAAACAGCTCCTAGTGCAGATGCAACTCTGTGCCTGCTATGGGCTCAGCACCATGCCTCATGTATGGAGTCCCAAAGACACGTGGAAGACAGGTCTTCCTCTCCATGGCCATCCACAGAAAGCTAAGCCTTTCTCCTTTCTGTCTTGACTCCTTTCTTCTCCTGCTCCTTCTCCCCATGGCCAGCCTTAAGACTTGCTCTACAAGTTCCACTTATAACCTCAGTCCCTGTCCAAGAACCAAGAGGCACAGAATTCAACTCACCCAGGGAGCTTCTAGCAGTGTGGGGTCAGTGTCCCCCCAGGATGACCCTTTGTATGTGGGGGTGTGTGAGGGGAGTCTCAAATGCCAGGGGATTGAAGAACCTGTGAGCAGATAGTGCTGTGAACCCAGCAGGACCCCTCATTAGAGGACCACTTGGAAAGCTGAAATTCATGGCTAATCAAGAAACTGTTGAATCAAGTTATCATTTCTCCCCAGGACCCGGAAGGAACTTGAAAAAGCCACAATAAAAATCCAAGAGTATTACAACAAACTCTGCCAGGAGGTGACAGACCGGGAGAGGAATGACCAGAAGATGCTTGCTGACCTGGATGACCTGAACAGAACCAAAAAGTACCTTGAAGAGCGGCTAATAGAGCTGCTCAGGTGAGTGTCAGCCCAAACCACAGGTAGGGCTTCTCTCATACTTACATTTTTTTTAAAGAAATGCGAATGTTCCTGAAGAGATACTTCTAGAATTTCTCCATTCTCTTATCCCTCTCTCAGGAGCCCTTTTCTTCCTTCTCCTCTGCCCCTACCATTCATTGCCACATCAGCTTCAGGCCCAGAGTAGCCAGACCACCTTACTTCTCAAGGGAAGGTGGAATCCTAGACTTATGTGAATTTTAAATGTTGGCAAATCATTCAAAACTTTTTTTTTTATTGTTTGGGATTCATTGAGGGTACGAAGAATTAAGTTGGAATTCTTAATTAAGAATTCTTAACTAATTCTTAATTAAGAATTAAGTGGTTGTTAGGTAAAGTCCCTCCTATAATTGAGTCCTGCCTCCCAGAAGTGTGCCATACACCATGACTGCTATCCCCCTCCCTCTTCTCCTCTCCCCACTCCCTCATTCTTCTACCCCACCCCTTATATTAGCTCATCTACTGCCTTCATATTAGAATTGAGTACATTGGATTCTTGCTTCTTCATTCTTGTGATGCTTTCCTAAGAAGAATGTGTTCCACATCTGAAATCCAAGTTAATACAAAAGATGTAACGTCTCCATCTTCTTTAATGGCTGAATGGTATTCTATAGTGTACATATACCACAGTTTGTTAATCCTTCCTGGGTTGGGGAGCATTTAGGTTGTTTCCACATTTTGGTGATTATACATTGAGCTGCAATAAGCAGTCTAGGGCAAATGTCCTTATGATAAAAGGATTTTTTTTTCTTCTGGGGAGATGCCTATTAATGGGATTGCAAAATCAAATGGGAGGTCTAGTTAGAGTTCTTTGAAGGTTCTCCATATTTCCTTCCAAAAAGGTTGTATTAGTTTGCAGTCCCACCAGCAGGGGAAAAGTGTTCCCTTCTCTCCACATCCACGCCAGCATCTGCAGCTTTGAGGCTTTGTGATGTGGTCCCTTCTCACTGAGGTTAGGTGATAACTCAGGGTAGTTTTGATTTGCGTTTCTCTGATGATTAAAGATAATGAGCATTTTTTCATGTTTGTTAGCTATTTGTCTTTCTTCTTTAGAGAAGGTTCTATTCATGTCTCTTGCCCAGTGATATGTGAGATTGTTGGGTCTTTTGTTGATTAATTTGAGTTCTTTGTAGATCCTACTTATCAAGCTTTTGTCCTATTCATAGAATGCAAATATCTTTTCCCATTCTGATGGCTGCTGTTTGCTTTGGTTATTGTCCCCTTAACTGTGCAGAAGCTTTTCAATTTAATTAAGTCCCATTTGTTTATTTTTCTTATTGTTGCAATTGCCATGGAAGTAGTCTTCAAAAAATCTTTCCCCAGGCTGGTATCTTCAAGTATTTTCCCCACACGTTCTTCGAGGATTTTTATTGTTTCATGCCTTAGATTTAAATCATCTATCCATCTTGAGTTAATTTTTATAAGTGATAAGAGGTTCAGATCCAATTACAGTCTGTTACCTGTGGTTATCCCGTTCTCCCAGCACCATTTATTGAATAGGGGTGCTTTCCCCAGTGATTCAGTGTACGTTCTTATTTGGCTTAGCAAAATCAGATGGCTGTAAGATGTTAGTTTTATCTCATGTTTTCTATTCTATTTTTATTCTCAGGTTTTCTATTTGGTTCCAAATGTCAATATCTCTATTTTTGTGCCAATATCATGCTGTTTTGATCACTATGGCCTTGTAGTATAGCATAAAGTATGATAGGATGATACATCCAGTTTTTATTATTAAGACTTGCTGGGGGAGTGCTGGAAGATGGCGGCGGAGACCGTCCCGTAGCCCATCTCTCCCTGGTCAGCAGGTGAGAGGGTGGGAGCTCTGGATCTTTCCCCGTGTGAACTATTGGAGTGGACGGGCAGCTGGTGAGACACAGAGATCGGGAGGATTGGCGTGTTTGAAATACAGTTCTGAACCGTGGAAACTGTTGCAAACCGTTTCCCCTTGCCCGGCAGAGGAGCAGCCAGCCCCTCCCACAGGGAGGACAGCAGGTCCCAACCCACAAGCTCTAACTGGAGAAAATCCCACTGAAGTGTGGAACTCAGAGTTTGACAATCAGAAAGGGGTGCTGCTAGGATCCACGGAGACCCGGGCAGCCCTGGCGTGAGCCGAGGGGTCCGGACTCTGCCGGACTGACAGATTGGAATGTCCAAAATGGCGAGCGCCTTTTCCTCAGATCAATGAGAGAGAGAAAGAATGGGTGACCAGCCAGCATTACACTAGGCAAGGACCCTGGTGAAGCCTGAGAGGTGCAGAAAAGACACTTTGAGCTGTGGAAGTTGGCGAAGAGGGCCCCCGGGCACTTCAGCTGGAGAATAACTGAAGTTCAAGGTCCCACCAACAGCCCCGCAAAGCCCTCTCCCCTCCAGCCTTCACAGCCACTGCGAGCCGCAGCCATAGCAACCGCCGCTGCTGCTGCTGCTACTGCGGTCGTGGTGCAGCCGCTACTACCGTGAGCCACGGTGCCATCCCACGAATAGTGACACCACTGCCGCCGACGCCCTGAGATCTGCAGCGACCGTGAGCCCCTCCCCCTGCAGTCACCACGAGCCCCTTGCATCTTCTCAGACCATCATGGAATAAAGGTTGAACTCAACAACAACAAGAATCCGCATACTCAAACAAAAATGTGGAAGCTTAACAACCTCATGCTGAAGAATACATGGGTCATTGACGAGATTAAGCAGGAAATTTCCAAATTCATGGAACAAAATGACAATGATAACACAAATTATCAGAACCTATGATATGGCAAAGGCAGTCCTTAGAGGTAAATTTATAGCACTGCAAGCATTCCTCAAGAAAACAGAAAGAGAGGAAGTTAACAACCTAATGGGACATCTTAAACAATTGGAAAAGGAAGAACACTCCAATCCCAGCAGAAGAAAAGAGATAGCCAAAATTAGAGCAGAGTTAAATGAAATTGAAAATAAACAAATTATAGAACAGATCAATAAATCAAAAAGTTGGTTTTTTGAAAAGGTCAATAAAATAGATAAACCCCTAGCTAACCTAATCAGGAAAAAAAGAGTAAAATCTCTAATCCCATGAATCAGAAGTGATAAAGATGAAATAACAACAGACTCCTCAGAAATTCAAACAATCCTTAATGAATATTACAAGAAACTTTATTCTCAGAAATATGATAATCCGAAGGAAATTGACCAGTACTTGGAAGCATGTCACCTTCCAAGACTTAGCCAGAATGAAATGGAAAA
>CAUYON010002044.1:0-23180 GCA_963573935.1 Arctocebus calabarensis
GTGTTAGATGAACCAGATGTTGAGAATTCCACACCACTGCATGACTTTGTCTTCACATCTAGTTTCACCAACCCAAAACCAAATCCTTTGTTGAAAATATCTCTGGCAGCTTTGCCAAGGTCAGCATACGATGGAGGAATAATACACATTGGCCGCGCGCGCAAGTCTTTCCGTAGGTTGCCATGAGACCACGCGAAGAGATGATCTGCAGGAAGGACAAGAACTGCAGTCAGCGGGGGTTAGAGCCGGGTCAAAGGTCCAAAAGGAGGTCTTGGATGGAGAGGGGAGAAGGGTGAGGGGCCGCGGGCCATCTTAGGGAACCAGGGCCGACCCTTAGTCCGGCTCAGGCCTCCTGCTTGGCCGCTGCGACCTACGCTCCCGGGTCGGCATGCTGGTGATATTTCTATATACGTATTTCTTTAGGCAAAGATATATGTTGGTGGCATTAAAATGCTGGTAAAAAATGTAAAGTAGTTAAAATTTTTATGAATGAGGTTATTTCCCTATTTGATCAAAATCTACTGTTCTTTCTGATTCATGCCTAGTTAGGTTTATCTGCAAAGCTATTAATTAAAATCAATGTGCTTTTGGGGTCTAGAGCAAAACCTGGGTTTTTCACGTCTTGAGTTTATTTATTGTTTCATGTTCTATTCTGTTTTGTTTTCTTTTTGACTCTTGGATCTTCCATAGTCACCAGCCAAGGAGGTAGGAGTCTAGGCCATACTACAGAGGCTTTGTTGGCAGTTTGTCACACAGGTTGAGTAACTCTAAAATGAAGACTTGAAATCTGAAATATTCCAAAATATGAAACTTTCTGATGCCAATGTGATGCTCAAAGGAAATGCTTATTTGGAACATTTTGGATTTTTCGATTATCAGATTAGGGATGCGGTATATAATGAAAATATTTAAATATCTGAAAAAAAATCTGAAATAATTTTTTTTTTTTTTTTTTTGCCGTTTTTGGCCAGGGCTGGGTTTGAACCCACCACTTGCAGCATATGGGGCCGGCGCCCTACCCACTGAGCCAGAGGTGCTGCCCTGAAATAATTTTGTTTCCAACTGTTGTGGCTGTGAAATAGGCAATCTGTGTTGCAGTGAAACCCAAAATGAAAAATAGAGTCCCGACTCCACGCCTCTAGCCTAGCAACTAGGGTGCCGGCACATACACCAAGGCTGGCGGGTTGGAACCGAGCCCTAGCCTACCAAACAACAGTGACAACAACAACAAAAATAACTGGGCCTTGTGGTTACCGTGATCCCAGCTACTAGGAAGGCTGAGGCAAGAGAATCACTTAAGCCCAGGAGTTGGAGGTTTCTGTGAGCTGTGATGCCACGCTACTCTCCTGTGGGCAACATAGTGAGACTCTGACTCAAAAAGAAAAGAAAAAATGGGGTCCTAAAATTGTATTTAGTTGTTTAACTTTAGAGTTTCTTTCATTGAACGTATAAAAACAATACATCTGGCTTTGAACATTCTACTAAGGGAAATATTTGACTTTAAGTGTAACTATTAAATATATACCTTAATATTTGGAATTTTTACTCTAACATGAGCTAGTAAGCATCTTTTTTTTTCCTTTCTCTTTTTCTAGGTTTCTCAGTTTGGGTGCAGGTCATTTGCTTTGCTTTTTGATGACATTGACCATAATATGTGTGCAGCAGACAAAGAGGTATTCAGTTCTTTTGCTCATGCCCAGGTCTCCATCACAAATGAAATTTATCAGTACCTAGGAGAGCCAGAAACTTTCCTCTTCTGTCCCACAGGTATTGTATATAATGGCTTTATATTTAACTTGATTTCTTGAAATATGTAATTTAACTTCCAAAGGCCTGTGTATGAGCTCAGAGCCCTATTAGAACACCTAAGCCTGGTGTGTAAAAGTAGGAATCCTTTTTCTAGAAAATATTTCTCAGGATCTTAAAAATGGAAACATTTTAGGGACTAATTAAGTGATAACTGTTGAGGCAAAAGATTTTATGTATTTTTTTGTACTAGAAGGATATGAACGTTACATTATGAAGAGTAAAGGATGGATAATACTGAAGTAAATACTGGGAAAAAACAATTTACATTACCTTTAACTTAGTCACTTCTCATTTCTTCTTTCTTGTTCTCTTTTTCTTCCCATGTATGTCCTTGTTTTCATTCCTTCTACTCCCATCTGGGCTCTTAACCTTCGGTAGTCAGCATAAAAAATTAATAATTTTTCTCTCTTTTCCCTCTCTGGTTCTTTCCATTAAAAATGCTTTTTTCGGCTCGGCGCCTATGGCTCAACGGGCTGGGACGCCAGCCATGTACACCTGAGCTGGCAGGTTCAAATCCAGCCCAGGTCCGCCAAACAACAAAGACAGCTGCAACCAAAAAATGGCTGGGCGTTGTGGTGGGCGCCTGTAGTCCTAGCTACTTGGGAGGTGGAGGCAGGAGACTCACTTGAGCCCAGAAGTTGGAGGTTGCTGTGAGCTATGATGCCACAGCACTCTATCTAGGGTGACAGCTTGAGGCTCTGTCTCAAAAAAAAAAAAAAAATTGCTTTATTCTCTTTCAGTTGTTTTTCAAAATTCTGCTTACAAATTTTTTCCCAGACTTGATTTCTTGTGTAGGAAGAAACAAATAAGTTAGCTCTAAGAAATTTTAGAATGAATTATTTAACTTTATGTGTATGCCTGACTCAAGAGTATTGTGAGGCAAGAACCTTATTAACATGCCCTGATACTACATGAGTACTCAGATAACATTTCATAAGATTATACTGGGAACTAATTTACCACCACAAGTTAAATTTTTTTTCCTTCATACAATTTTTTTTGATTCTTTATTTATTTTATAAAGCAAATATTATTTAGATCGAAGGGGAAAGATAGACTCCAAAATAACAACAGTTAAGGACTTCATGCCCTACTCAGCATCAGGTATTATGTAGACAGAAATATTGAATTTAAACTGCATATTAGGCTATATGAACCTAAAAGACTTCATAGACCGTTTCATTCAACAGCTACGGGATACACATTTCTCTCATTTATACAAGTATAGATCATTGGTTAGGACACAAAGTAAATCTCAGCAAATAAAAAGATCAAAATTGGCTCGGCGCCTGTGGCTCAACGGGCTAAGGCGCCAGCCACGTACACCTGAGCTGGCGGGTTCGTATCCAGCCCGGCCCGCCAAACAACAATGATGGCTGCAACCAAAAAATGGCCGGGCGTTGTGGCGGGTACCTGTAGTCCTAGCTACTTGGGAGGCGGAGGCAGGTGACTCGCTTGAGCCCAGGAATTAGAGGTTGCTGTGAGCTGTGATGTCACAGCACTCTATCCAGGGTGACAGCTTGAGGCTCTGTCTCAAAAAAAAAAAAAAAAAAAAGATCAAAATTATTATTATTACTTTTTTCTCCGAGAAAGAGTCTTACTATGTCACCCTCAGTAGAGTGCTGTAGTGTCACAGCTCACAGCAACCTCACACTCTTGGGCTTAAGAGATTCTTTTCCTCAGCCTCCTAAGTAGTTGGCACTACAGGTACCTGCTACAGTGCCTGTCTTTTTTTTTTTTTTCTGGTTGTAGTTGTTGTTTGGCAGGCCCGGGCCAGATTCAAATCCACCAGTTCTTGTGTATGTGGCTGGTGCCCTAGCCCCTGAGATAACAGGCACTGAGCTGAAAAAGATCAAAATTATATTGAGTATCTTACTATAGTGGGATAAAACTAGAAATCAATAGCAATGAGAACTTTAGGCTTTTTTCTTTTTTTTTGAGAAAGCGTCTCACTTTGTTGCCTTGGTAGAGTGCTGTGGCGTCACAGCACACAGCAACCTCCAGCTCTTGGGCTTAGGTGATTCTCTTTCCTCAGCCTCCTGAGTAGCTGGGACTACAGGCGCCTGCCACAACACCTGGCTATTTTTTTGTTGTAGTTTGGCCAGGGTCGGGTTCGAACCCGCCACCCTATGTATGTGGGGCCGGTGCCTTACTCATTGAGCCACAGGTGCTGCCCGAGAGAACTTTGGAAAGTGTATAAATAGAAATGAAACAACATGCTTCTGAATGACTTAGGTTAAGAAAAAGAATAGGGAGAAGAAAACCTTTAAGAATCTTAAAATAGATTGTGGCTCAACGAGTAGGGCGCTGGCCACATATACCAAGGGTGTCAGGTTCAAACTTGGCCCTGGCCAAACTACAACAAAAAAATAGCTGGGCTCTGTGGTGGTGCCTGTAGTCCCAGCTACTCGGAAGGCTGAGGCAAGAGAATCACCTAAGCCCAAGAGCTGGAGGTTGCTACGAGCTATGACGCCACAGCAATCTACCAAGGGTGACAAAGTGAGACTCTCTTACCAAAAAAAAAAAAAATCTTAAAATGTTGTTCAGTGGTTAGGGTGCCAGCTACATAACACCAGAGCTGGTAAGTTTGAACCTGGCCCAGGCCTGCTAGACGACAAAACTACCAAAAAAAAAAAATAGAGCATTGTGGTGGGCATTTGTAGTCTCAGATGCTTGAGACAGTGAGGCAAGAGAATTGCTTAAGCTCAAGAGTTTGAGGTTGTGGTGAGCTATGACAAAGGGCACTCTACCAAGGGCGACAAAGTGAGACTCTGAGTCAAAAAAAAAAAAAAATCTTAAAATACAACATATTGAAACCTATGGGATACAGAAAAAGCAGTGCTAAGGTGGAAGTCTATAGCAGTAAATATTTACATCCAAAAAGTAGAAGGATTTTACTTTTTTTTATTTTGGCCGGGCTGGGTTTGAACCCGTCATTTCGGCATATGGGGCCAGTGCCCTACTCTTTTGAACCACAGGTACTGCCCTAGAAGGTTTTAAATTAACAGTCTAATGCACTCAGAGCCAGTGGGTCGGTGGTTAGGGCACTGGCCACATACACTGGGGCTGGCAGGTTCAAACCCAGCCTAGACCTGCTCAAGAATGACAACTACAAAACAAAAAAAAGCTGGTGTTGTGGCGGGCACCTGTAGTGCCAGCTACATGGAAGGCTGAGGCAAGAGAATCACTTAAGTCCAAGGGTTTGAGGTTGCTGTGAGCTGTGAAGCTATAACACTCTACCACGGGTGACATAGTGAGACTCTATCTCAAGAAACTAGAAAAGCAAGAATAGATATAACTTAAAATTAGTAGAAGAAAGGAAATAATGAAAAACAGAGTAAAAGTAAATGAAATAGGAACTAAAACAAAAGGATTAATGAAATAAAATGTTGTTTTGTTTTTTTTTTTTTAAAGATACACAAAATCAAAATATAATTTACTAGACTAACCAAGAAGAAAAACAGAAGACCCAGATAAAATCAGAAATGAAAAAGGAGACATTGGCTTGGCGTCTTAGGTCAGTGGTTAGGGCACTGGCCACATGCATTGGGGCTCGTAAGTTTTAACCCGGCCCAGGCCTGCTAAACAATGACGACAACAAAAAAAATAGCTGCGTGTTGTGGTGGGCACCTTCAGTCCCAGCTACTTGGGAGTGTGAGGCAAGAGAATCACTTAAGCCCAAGAGTTTGAGGTTGCTGTGAGCTATGATGACACAGCACTCTACCGAGGGTGACATATTAAGACTCTGTCTTAAAAGAAAAAGGAAAAGGAGACATTATAACAGCTTCCACAGAAAAACAAAAGATTACCAGAGATTATTTATAATTATACATTAAAAAACTAGAAAGCCTAGAAAAATTTCATATGACTTAATGACTTTGAATAAGGAAGAAATAGGAACCTGAATGTACCAATAATGAGTAGTGAGATTGAATCAGCAATAAAAAGTCTTTAACAAAGAAAATTATAGGACCAGATGGCTTCACTGCCAAATTCTACCAAATTTCCAAAGAAGAACAAACACCATTTTTTTCTCAAACTATTCCCAATGATTAAAAAGGAGTGAATTCTCTGTAACTCTTTCTATCAGATCAACATTACCCTGATACCAAAACCAGACAAGGACATAGCAAAAATAAAAAACTACAGGTCAGGGCGGTGCCTGTGGCTCAAAGGAATAGGGCGCCAGTCCCATATGCCAGAGGTGGTGGATTCAAACCTAGCCCCGGCCAAAAAAAAAATTAAAAAAAAAAACTACAGGTCAGTAATATCCCTAATTAAAAAGCAAAAATGCTCCACAAAATACTCCCAGACCAAATCTACAGTATATCCACACGTTAAAATTTAAGTTGCAATCGAGCCATTAGTGTAATCTTTTATCAGTTCTATTATGCCATTAAAATTCATTCTATTTGGGGCGGCTCCTGTGGCTCAGCGAGTAGGGCGCCGGCCCCATATACCAAAGGTGGTGGGTTCAAGCCCCGCCTCGGCCGAACTGCAAAACAGAAAAATAGCCAGGCGCTGTGGCGGACGCCTGTAGTCCCAGCTACTCGGGAGGCTGAGGCAAGAGAATCGCTTAAGCCCAAGAGCTGGAGGTTGGTGTGAGCAGTGTGACGCCACGGCACTCTACCCAGGGCGATAAAGTGAGACTCTGTCTGTACAAAAATAAAATAAAATAAAATAAAATTCATTCTATTTGGCCTCTGTAACTGAGAAATGTAGGCAGTTTGCAATGAACTATATGTAGAAAATGTGCTAAAATCCTAATATACTTCTAAATGATTTGTACTACTGTTAAGGGAAGAATATTAGATTTTGTGTATTGATTATTAAATGAGCTACCCACTTGAGTTATACTTCCTTTAGGCCTTTTATTATTATTTGGATTAAAAAAATTAGAATTGGTAGACATTTTTTCTCTGTTTAAATAATTGTGACCATTTCACTCCTGACTCTTACTTAATTTTCCCCCCTGTGTTTAGAATATTGTGGCACTTTCTGTTATCCAAATGTGTCTCAGTCTCCTTATTTAAGGACTGTGGGTGAAAAGCTTCTACCTGGAATTGAGGTGCTTTGGACAGGTAAGTCTTTTAAAATTTATACAGTAAAACTTGAATTACTAACTAGGACTTAGAGAAATTAGTTGTTCTTGCTAATTGACAACTTTAAAAAACTGAGCCTTAACCACAAAGTTTGCTAAAATACTCTTTTCTTTTACACAGCATACATTCTTCCCTTACTGTAAAAGACATCTTTGGAGATTTTGCAATGAATCTTTTTTTTTTTTTTTTGTAGAGACAGTCTCTCACTATATTGCCCTTGGTCGAGAGCTGTGGCGTCACACATCTCTTAGTTACCAGTTACTGAATAAATAATAAAGAACTGTAGCCTTTTGGCTGGAGACACCATCTTTCAGTAATTCACCAAAATGACGAACACAAAGGCAAGGAGGAAAGGCTCCTGATACATACTCTCTAGGCCTTTTAGAAAACAATCAGTTGTTCCTTTGGCGACATACATGTGAATCTACAAGAAAAGTTATATTGTAGACATCAAGGAAATGGGTACTGTCTAAGAAGACATGCCACACAAGTGTCACCATGGCAAAATTGGAAGAGGCTACAGTATTACTCAGCATGGTATTGGCATAGTTGTAATCCCACTACATGGGTATTATTACTATAAGGGCAAGATTGTTGCCAAGAGGATTTATGTTAGTTTTTTTTTTTTTTTTTTTTTTTGTAAAGACAGTCTTACTTTATTGCCCTCAGTAGAGTGCTGTGGAGTCACACAGGTCACAGCAACTTCCATCTCCTGGGCTTAGGCGATTCTCTTGCCTCAGCCTCCTGAGTAGCTGGGACAACAGGCGCCCACCACAATGTCCGGCTATTTTTTTGTGCAGTTAGTTGGGGCCAAGTTTGAACCTGCTACCCTCGGTATATGGGGCCGGCACCCTACTCACTGAGCCACAAGCACTGCCCAAATTCATGTTAGTTTTGAGAGTACTAAGCACTCTTTAAGAGCTGAAATAACTTTCTTGAAACCGGTGAAGGAAAATGATCAGAAAAAGAAGGAAACCAAAGAGAAAGATACTTGGATTCAACTGAAGTGCCATCCTGCTCCACACAGAGAAGCAACTTGATGAGAAAGGAGCCTCAGCTCCTGTGTAGCACTATAAGAACCAATGAAACAGGACATAGGTGCTAAAACTTACTTTCTATGAATTCATGACATAATAGGTGTAATGTACTTTGTGACAGCCAGTGGAAAGGACCCTGCACTACTGGAACCTATTCCCTATGAATTTAAGGCCTAATAGATGTAAAATACAAGGCTAGTGTATTGTTTAAAAAAAAAAAAACTATAGGGAACTGAGCTAAAGATATTGATCCCAGCCCTAAGGAGACGGTCTTATAAAATGAAAAAATAAAAACACTTACGTTTAATAAGAGAAATTGTTAGAAATTGTGCATGCAAGGAAAACACAGTAAAAAGTGCAGTATATTTTAAAGAACCATGTGTGAGGTTTTTAAAAAAATTTTTTAATTAGTATGGATATGAAATTTTAACAAACCGTGGTCATTATTTCTAGGTCCCAAAGTTGTTTCTAAAGAAATTCCAGTAGAGTCCATTGAAGAGGTTTCTAAGATTATTAAGAGAGCTCCAGTAATCTGGGATAACATTCATGCTAATGATTATGATCAGAAGAGACTATTTCTGGGCCCGTACAAAGGAAGATCCACAGAACTCATCCCACGATTAAAAGGAGTCCTCACTAATCCAAATTGTGAATTTGAAGCCAACTATGTTGCTATCCACACTCTTGCCACCTGGTACAAATCAAACATGAATGGAGTGAGGAAAGATGTAGTGATGAGTAAGTATCCTGTACTTGGTCCTTGACCTGGGGAAGAGAGCTGGGGTTAATTAGAGCCAGTGGCAAGTGTATATTCCTTTGTCATCACAATTTTTAAGTGGTTTTATTAAGGTAAATTGTTCACTTCTGTTAATAAGTTATGTATATGATAGGAGAAAGATGGAGTGGCCTTGGACAAGTCACTTGACCTCTTGGCCTCAGTCCTTTGTTTTTTTGAGACAGAGCCTCAAGCTGTCACCCTAGATAGAGGTTTCTCTATCCCGCCAGCTCAGGTGTATGTGGCTGGTGCCTTAGCCCGTTGAGCCACAGGCGCCAAGCCAGTCCTTTGTTTTTATAATGGGATTTAGTCTTTGAAGTCTCAATACCAGATAAGATAATATTTTATTGTTCCCATTATCTCTAGAATCCTTCTGATTGTCTGTTTTCAGACATTTTTATTTTTTTAAATCTTCAACATTTTTAATGATGTTATTTATAAGAGATAACAACCAACTGACAAAAATCCAAGCAGAAAAAGGCAACATGATGGTGTTGCAGTGAAGAAAAGGGAAGTAAGTAATGTTTCAGTGATTCCCACAGAAATAGATGACTGATTTGCATGTGTATGTAGACCAAATGTCCAGTTACCTGTGTATCCAGATAAAGCTTCAAGCATTAAAAAGGCACAGTGGAAATAAGCTGAATTCTTAGTAGTACCCTAAGTGGGAACTTTCCAGTGGGAAAGACTGGACACTTATCACTAGTGCTGATGTCTATGTTAGAAATTCTTCCCCAGCAATGGAACTTTTTTCATTTTCTCATTCATGCTCTTTGGAGGGTTCATTTTTCTGAATCAGCCACACTTCATTATTTCTATTACTCAATTTGAAAGGTCTTTTGCAGCCTGCAGTTTAGTAAACCTTTTCATTGAAAACTTTTCCTTCGGCTCGGCGCCTGTGGCTCAACGGGCTAAGGCGCCAGCCACGTACACCTGATCTGGCAGGTTCAAATCCAGCCCAAGCCCACCAAACAACAATGACGGCTGCAACCAAGAAATGGCCAGGCGTTGTGGCGGAGGCCATGGTGCGTGCCCGTAGTCCCAGCTACTTGGGAGGCAGAGGCAGGACACTCGCTTGAGCCCAGGAATTGGAGGTTGCTGTGATCTGTGAAGCCACGGCACTCTACCCGGGTGACAGCTTGAGGCTCTGTCTCAAAAAAAAAAAAAAAAGAAAACTTTTCCTTCTTTGTTCAAAATGTTTGCTAATGTCAAAAGTTGTTCTTTTTTTAATTTTTATTTTATTTATTTTTTTATTGAGACAGAGGTTTACTTGTTGGTCTTCAGTAGAGTGTTGTAGCATCGTAGCTCACAGTAACCTCCAACTCTTGGGCTTAAGAAATTCTCTTGGGGCACCTGTGGCTCAGTGACTTGGGCGCCAGCCCCATATACTGAGGGTGGCGGGTTCAAACCCGGCCCCAGCCAAACTGCATCAAAAAAATAGCTGGGCATTGTAGCAGATGCCTATAGTTCCAGCTACTCGGAAGACTGAGGCAAGAGAATCATCTAAGCCCAGGAGTTGGTGGTTGCTGTGAGCTATGAGACGCCATGGCACTCTACCAAGGGCGATAAAGTGAGACTCTGTCTCTACAAAAAAAAAAAGAAAAGAAATTCTCTTGCCTCAGCCTCCCAAGTAGCTGGAACTACAGGCGCCTGCTACAATGCCTGGCTTTTTTTTTTTTTTTTTTGCAGTTTCCGGCCTGGGCTGGGTTTGAACTCGCCACCTCCGGCATATGGGGCTGGCACCCTCCTTTTGAGACACAGGTGCTGCCCAAAACAATTTTTTTTTTTGTAGAGACAGAGTTTCATTTTATCGCCCTCGGTAGAGTGCCATGGCGTCACACAGCTCGCAGCAACCTCCAACTCGTGGGCTTAGGTGATTCTGTTGCCTCAGCCTCCCCAGTAGCTGGGACTACAGGTGCCCACCACAACGCCCGGTTATTTTTCTGTTTTGCAGTTCGACTGAGGCCGGGTTTGAACCCGCCACCTTCAGTATTTGGGGTCGGCGCCCTACTCTCGGCTGTTTTTCCCAGGCTGGATTCGAACCTGCCAGCTCATGGTGTATTTGACTGGCGCCTTAGCTGCTTGAGTCACAGGCACCAAGCCTGAAAATATTCTTATTTTAGGTATTGGCTTACTAATTTTTATTCCTGAAAAATCCTTAATTCAGTTTTAAGTAAGAGAATGCTTGCTAATTATTGATTTGTTTACATTTAAGTAACCTTTTATATAGCCTGAAAATGCAAAGAAGAAAGTAGTTTGTACATTTGAAAAACAGTCTGATGTTGTAAAACTTACAGGCAATTGTACTGTAGTGTGGTAAGTATTGTAATAGTTGTCTACAAAGTGTTGTGTGAAGTGAGAGCACAGAGGAGAGATAATTTCTACTAATCAAGTATTAAGAGATGGCTTCAAGGATATTTAAGCTGGACCAAAGTATGAGTAGAGTTTGCTGGGAACTAAAAGTTCGTGGGCTGGAGATGAAAACCCTGGACATTGAAATCTTGAAGTTATCAGAATTTTGGCCCATATTGGTCTACTGAAATACCACATGGTGACATTTGGTGCATGTAGTTGTGTTCTATTTCTCTGTTCTGTACCCCTATTTGCAATTATGTATTGAGTTAATGTCTTGCTTTATGGCTCAGTCATTATCATCACCCACTCCCCAATGAAAAGCAAAAAACAGGACTATAATCTCAATTCCTTCTGTGTACATGGCACTTGGCTCCTGCATCTTTTAAGGCAGAGCATGGAACTCATTACAAAGTAGCAGATGCTAGCCAGACAGGTCTGTCTGTGTACAAGGAAATAAGAAAAGCTAAGAACGGAGGGACTTTGAATACCAAGCTGAAGTTCAGGCTTAATTTTCTCTACCACTACTGGTTTGGAGCTTCATTGCCTCGTGGGTGCTCATATGTGGGTTATCTGTTGATTTTCTTTTTTTTTTTTTTTTTTTTGAGATAGTCTCAAGCTGTTGCCCTAGGTAGAGTGCTATGGCGTCACAGCTCACAGCAACCTCAAACTCTTGGACTTAAGCAATTCTCTTGCCTCAGCCTCCCAAGTAGCTGGGACTACAGGTGCCCACCACAATGCCTGGCTATTTTTTTGTTACAGTTGTCATTGTTTGGCAGGTCCGGGCTGGATTCAGTCCTGCCCGTTCTAGTGTATGTGACTGGCATCTTAGCCACTTGAACTATAGGCGCCAAACCTATTGATTTTCTTTTCTTGTAATAAAGTTTAAGCTCCTGAAGACTAGGTTTTCTTTATGGAAAGCATGGTACCTTTAACTTTGCATTCCTGGTATGATACTCTGGACATGTGTGACTGACTTTTCCAATGATGCTAAAATTAGTTATTTCAGTTGGGATTTTACATTTAGCAGCACAATAAGGTGACTATTCTAAATGAAAAGGTTCAGTGAAGGTTCTTGTTTGTGTTTGCATTTTTGTTTATTCTAGTTCTACTTCTTTGCTTCTGGTTGTACTATAACAACTAGTTGCACTTATTTGTATCACTTGTTAGGAGGCTTTTGTAATGAACAATTTTTTGCTTTATTCCCTTTTTTTGTAGCGGACAGTGAAGACAGTACTGTGTCAATCCAGATAAAGTTAGAAAATGAAGGCAGTGATGAAGATATTGAAACTGATGTGCTCTATAGTCCACAGATGGCTCTAAAACTAGCCTTAACAGAATGGTTGCAAGAGTTTGGTGTACCTCATCAATATAGCAGTAAGTTTGGGCATTTTTGTAAGGGGGTTGAATTACATGGCTGCTGTGATGAGCCTTACCTTAAGCACTTTAACCAAAGCAAAATTAAATTGTTACTTATTTTTTATTTTTTTGAGACAGAGTCTCACTTTGTCATCTTCAGTAGAGTGCTGTGGTGTTACAACTCACAGCAACCTCAAACTTCTTGGGCTCAAGCAATTCACTTACCTTAACCTTCTGAGTAGCTGGGACTATAGGTGGTCCGCCACAACACCTAGCTATTTTTTGTTTTAGCAGGCCCTGGCCAGGTTCGAACCCACCAGATCCAGTGCATGTGGTCAGCACCCTAACCACTGAGCTATGGGTGCTGAGCCTAAAGTGAAGTTAAATGAAATACAGGGATTTATAGGTTTTAAAATCTTACTTTTTGGTCTTTAATAGAATTTATCTTGATAGAAGTCTAATATATTTTAATCTTTTTTGAAAAAATTGTTTTCTTTTTTTTTTTAGAGACAGAGTCTCACTTTGTTGCCCTCGGTAGAGCGCTGTAGTGTCACAGCTCACAGCAACCAGCAGCTCTTAGGCTTAGGCGATTCTCTTGCCTCAGTCTCCTGAGTAGCTGGGACTGCGGGCGCCCACACAGCGCCTGGCTATTTATTTGTTGCAGTTTGGCTAGAGCAGGGTACAAACCTGCCACCCTTGGTATATGGGGCCAGCGCCCTAATCACTGAACCACAGGCACTGCCCTGTTTTTATTTTTTTATATATATATATATTTTTTTTTTTTTTTGAGACAAAGTCTGACTATGTCACCCTCAGTAGAGTGCTGTGGTGTCACAGCTCACAGCAACCTCAAACTCTTGGGCTTAAGTGATTCTCTTGCCTCAGTCACCCAAGTAGCTGTGCCTACAGGTGCCCACCACAATGCCCAGGTGTTTTTATGTTGTTTGTTTTTTGAGACAGAACCACAAGCTGTCGCCCTGGGTAGAGTGCTGTGGCATCATAGCTCACAGCAACTTCCAACTCTGGGCTCAAGCGATTCTCCTGCCTCTGCCTCCCAAGTAGCTAGGATTACAGGCGCCTGCCACAATGCCTGGCTGTTGTTTGGTTGCAGCCATCATTGTTGTTTGGCGGGCTCAGACTGGATTCGAACCTGCCTACTCCGGTGTATGTGGCTGGTGCCTTAGCTACTTGAGCCATAGGCGCCAAGCCCCAGCTGTTTGTTTTTTTTTTTATTGCAGTTGTCATTGTTTTAGTAGGCCTGGGCTGGGTTCAAACCCACCAACCTCAGTGTGTGTTGCCGGTGCCCTAAACACTGAGCTTTGGGCACTGAGCCATATATAAAAATTTGTTTTAAACACATGGGGTCTCATTCTATTGAGACATAGTGGACTGGAGGAGTGCAGTGGCATGATCATGGCTCACTGTAGCCTAGAACTCCTGGGCCCAAGCAGTCCTCTTAACTCAGCTTCGTGAGCAGCTGTGATTATAAGCACTCTCCACCACACCCAGCTGATTTTTTATTTTTTCCAGTTTATGGGGCCGGGCCATATTCGCTGAGCCACAGGCACCACAATTTTTTATTTTTTATAACACAGGGTCTCACTATATTGCCCAGGCTGGTTTTGAACTCCTGGGCTCAAGAGATCTTTACACCTCAGCCTCTCAAAGTGCTGGGACTGTAAGTGCAAACCACTGTGCCTAAGAGTTTTTGGTTGTGGTTGTTGTTTTTTTTTTTTTTTTTTTTTTTTAGACAGAATCTCACAGTGTCTCCCTGGCTGGAGTTTTCTGGCATCATAGCTCACAGCAGCCTCAAACTCTGGGCTCTGGCTATCCTCTTGCCTCAGCCTCTCGAGTAGCTGCAACTGCAGGCCATTATGCCTAGCTAATTTTTCTATTTTTAGTAGAACCAGGGTCTCGCTCTTACTGGGGTTGATCTCAACTCCTGAGCTCAGGCAGTCCTCCCACTTCAGCCTCCCAAAGTGCTAGGATTACAGGTATGAGCCACTGTGCCCAGCCTGTGCCTAAGTGTATTTCAGTGTAAATATTCAAAAGAGCATGTAATAACAGATTGACACATTAGGGATATTTATTACCTTTTTCTGCCCTTCCCTTCTTCTTCCCTACTACCTCCCTGACAGTTTAGAACAATTTCTTTTTTTTTTTTTTTTGAGATGGAGCCTCAAGCTGTCACCCTGGGTAGAGTGCTGTGACATCACAGCTCACAGCACCCTCCAGCTCCTGATTCTCCTGCCTCCACCTCTCAAGTAGCTGGGGCTACAGGCGCCTGCCACAACACCCAGCTATTTTTTGGTTGCAGCCATCATTGTTGTTTAGTGGGACCGGCTGGATTCAAACCCGCCAGCTCAGGTGTATGTGGCTGACACTTTAGCCGCTTGAGCCACAGGCACTGCATTATTTTAGTACTTAAATTATTTGGAGTCTCAAAATGAAGTTCCAATTTACAAGTGTGGTAAAATCAAAGCATTTCTCTAAATCTAATTTGTTCTCTAATTTTGATTATCTCCATAACTATTTTATTTTTGTAGGTAGGCAAGTTGCACACAGCGGAGCTAAAGCAAGTGTAGTTGATGGGACTCCCCTAGTTGCAGCACCTTCTTTAAATGCCACAACGGTAGTAACAACAGTTTATCAGGACCCCATTATGAGCCAAGGTGCAGCCTTGAGTGGTGAGCCTACAGCTTTGACCAAGGAAGAAGAAAAGAAACAACCTGATGAAGAACCCATGGACATGGTAGTGGAAAAACAAGAAGAAACGGACCACAAGAATGACAATCAAATATTGAGTGAAATTGTGGAAGCTAAAATGGCAGAGGAATTGAAACCAATGGACACTGATAAAGAGAGCATAGCTGAATCAAAATCCCCAGAGATGTCTATGCAGGAAGATTGCATTAATGATATTGCCCCCATGCAGACTGATGAACAGACAAACAAGGAGCAGTTTGTGCCAGGTCCAAATGAAAAGCCATTGTACACTGCAGAACCAGTGACTCTGGAGGATTTGCAGTTACTTGCCGATCTATTCTACCTTCCTTATGAGCATGGACCCAAAGGAGCACAAATGTTACGGGAATTCCAGTGGCTTAGAGCAAATAGCAGTGTTGTCAGTGTCAACTGCAAAGGAAAAGACTCCGAAAAAGTGAGTGTGCTTAATTTATCTGATTCTTATAAAAATAAGAAAAAAGAAAAAAAATTTTATTTGATTTTTTTAGCCTAGATGGTTCCCATACTGATAATTTGGAGAACGTTCTTTCTTTCTTTATTTATTTTTGAGACAGAGCCTCAAGCTGTCACTCTGGATAGAGTGCTGTGGCATCACAGCTCATAGCAACCTCTAATTCCTGGGCTCAAGTGAGTCTCCTGCCTCTGCCTCCCAAGTAGCTGGGACTATAGGCACCTGCCACAACACCCGGCTATTTTTTTGGTTGCAGCCATCATTGTTGTTTGACAGGCCCGGGCTGGATTCGAACCTGCCAGCTCAGGTGTACATGGTTGGCGCCTTAGTCCGTTGAGCCACAGGCGCCGAGCCAGGAGAACGTTCTTTAGTATGCATATGGGTAACTGACAGAAAATTGACCACATTTCAAAATACATTTATTGGGGCAGTGCCTGTGGCTCAGTGAGTAGGGCGCCAGCCCCATATACCAAGGGTGGCGGGTTCAGACCCGGCCCTGGCCAAACTATAACAAAAAATAGCTGGTACCTGTAGTCCCAGCTACTCTTGAAGCTGAGGCAAGAAAATCGCCTAAGCCCAGGAGTTGGAGATTGCTCTGAGCTATGTTGCCATGGCACCCTACCCAGGGTGATAAAGTGAGACTCTTGTCTCCAAAAAATATATATATATATGTTCAGGGCGGTGCCTGTGGCTCAGTGGGTAGGGTGCTGGCCCCATATACCAAGGGTGGCGGATTCAAACCTGGCCCTGGCCAAACTGCAACAAAAAAATGGCCGGACATTGTGATGAGTGCCTGTAGTCGTAGCTACTCGGGGAGCTGAGGCAAGAGAATCACCTAAGCCCAGGAGTTGGAGGTTGCTGTGAGCTATGATGCTACAGCACTCTACTGAGGGCGATAAAGTAAGACTCTGTCTCTAAAAAAAAATACGTTTTATTGGCTCGGTTGCCTGTAGCATAGTAGTTATAGAACCAGCCACATGCAGAGGCGGGCAGGTTCGAACCTGGCCTGGGCCAGCTAAACAACAGCGACAAATGCAATAAAAAAAATAAATAACTGACCATTATGGAGGGTGCTTGTAATCCCAGCTACTTGGGAGGCTGAGGCAAGAGAATCACTTCAGCCCCAAGAGTTGGAGGTTGCTATGAGCTGTGACGCCATGGCACTCTACCAAGGGTGACATAGTAAGACTCTGTCTCAAAAAAAAAAAAAGAATAAAAGAATAAAATACATTCTATAAAGTGAATGTGGACTCAGCTGAATCTGGGGTATGTTCAGTTCTATAGTTTGACCTTCTAATTTGGAATGATAGAAAGTCAATTTTAATTATTTTAGGAGTATTTATCAGTTTGAGGAGACACAAAATGATGGTAGCCTATAATAAATTGCAGCTACCTTATAAACAGCTTAATTTTTAACTATGTCTTCTGTTTTGTTAAGTTTGCAGTTTTTTAAGTCTTTTTATTTATCCTCACTAGATTGAAGAATGGCGGTCACGAGCAGCCAAGTTTGAAGAGATGTGTGGACTCGTAATGGGAATGTTCACTCGGCTCTCCAATTGTGCCAACAGGACAATCCTTTATGACATGTACTCCTATGTTTGGGATATCAAGAGTATAATGTCTATGGTGAAGTCTTTTGTACAGTGGTTAGGTAGGTGCACCAGGAATAATCTCTTCTCATATATTGTCCCTTGGAAAAAAGAAAATTATCCCACAGGGAGAAAAACCCTTTAGAGAATTGGCAGATTTACAAAACTTTTTCAATTCTGTGCCTAGTTTTCTTTAAAAGGCAGGCATTGTTAAAGACTTGAAATGCAAGTCTCAGTAATTACATCAGTAATTTTTCTCCCTTGGGCTAATTCAGTATAAATATCTTGAAAATATCTTAGTAAGTACTGACTTTAACTTGCGCTGACTGAATGCTTTCTGGATGGAACCTGTATACCACTTTTACCAAATTTGGAGATGAGACACTGTGAAATGTGACTCTGTAAGCTTTTTGCTGCTTGCTGTGTCTTGATAACATTAATGCTGATTTTAATAGAACAATTGCTGAAATGATCTAAGGGGCCTGGCAAGAGGAAGCCATCCTCCCAGCCCTGTGCGCATGCGAGCTTTAGTGGATGGCTATTCTGGTGCTACTCGGTATTATTTCACAAGGCTTTTTCTTTATCCTTCTACCAAGTAATTGGTTTTACCTGGGGGTGGAAATTGCAGTCCCCTAAAAACTGTTTCATTAAATGGATATAGGTCTTTGAAAATGATTTTTTTTTTTTTTAAATTCTCAAACTTGGTAAAAGCACCAGCATGGCCAAGATTCTTCAGGGACCTCATTTCATTTCCAGGTTTTCAATCCAGCTGTAAGGAATATGTAATGGACTATATACAGCACACAGCAGGCAGCAAGGCTGACTGACTTGTCATAGTATTCATAGTTGTCACAAATACTATGATATGGGTTTCATGGTCTTGGTTATAAAATAGATGACTAAAACACTGTGAGCTTAGACTAATGAGTAGTAGTGAGATTTCTCACTTTATACCTATATTCATTTGGGTTAATATTAAACAACAGTTTTCCTGTGATGTACTTAATTAGAGTTAAAAGCAGAATCTTGATTGTTAATTTGAAAATATATAACTTTCTTTGGATACATATATATATGATATAGCCCAACAGGTACACATAGAAGAGAAAATTTTGACCCTCCTTTTAAAAGGCTTCTAGATCTACCTTCTGTGTAGGTAGGGGATATCTGCCCTTTGACTCAGGAAAAGCTTCTATTTTGGTTATTAGATGACAGCATTTGTCTTCCAGGCTTCTGACCAGGTAGTTATATTTAATCTTATAGGGATTTAAACTAAATTTCCAAGGCCCTTAGGAATTTTGAACCTGAAATCTGAATTATTGAACTTAAATATATTTTCACTGAAAACATTTGATGTTCAACTTTGAATTCAAGAATCATTAAAAATTAAATTCTTATTAATACACAGTATTGTTTTTCTTCTCAGGTTTTATCTCTGTACTAAGCAATTATATGGGTAGCTTACCCAAATGTACAGATAGCTTTTATATAATCCCGAGGACAGAGAATCTTAGAAATTTTACATAATTATCTTGCCTTCCACATAACTTTACAATAGCTCACAATAGGGAGAGTATTTTATTGGTTCTTCAGTAATTTCAGGGGTGATTGACTAGAACCCTTCGTTTTCCTCCTCTCTCCAATCCAGCTGGCATTCAGTCCTTTAAAGAATGTGGCTATGCAGTACTTTTGATTACTAACGACTTCTATTATCTTCTTCCCCATTGTGTACAGATGGGAGAATCCTCAGCACAAGTGTCTACTACTATTGGATGGACAGCGGCAGATGTTCACAGCGCGTCATGATTAATTAGCTTTAAATTGAAAGATTCTATCTGTGAGGTAGATTCAAGGGCAGTAGGCATGAACTGAAGTCACGTTTGCGCAGCGACTGAGGCATTAACCATGTTTTCATTTACACAGCTCTTCGTACATGCAGCTTTTTATTGTAATAGTTGGAAGTGCTAGTTATGTTGTAGTCTCAAAGTGGGGGGTAGGGGAAATTGGCTAATCTTAAAGTTTAAGAGATGTAGTTTTTTCTTGCAGTGTAAATTACACTGAGTTATGTATGGAATGGGGTACTTTCTATTCATAGTCTAAATTTTGACCCTATTTCATATTTATTTTATGAATATTACATTTTATGTTTAAAAAGATACCCCTACCCCTAAAAAAATGACAAACCGAGACATAATCTCTTAAAGGGCCTGAATTATCAACAAAAAATTAATTTGCTTTGGGACTGTCTGACTAGCACACTATATCTTGTACTGATGAGACTGTTAACTTGAACAGGAGGTAGAATGCTGTCTTCCAATGGAAAAGAACTATATTGCGCTGCTTTATCTTGTCAGAAGACTAGGCAGATAATTTTGGCCTCAAAACATTTTCCCTTAATAATCTCTTATTGTTAGCTGGCTTTATTGTCTATGAAGTTGGTTACACGGTGAGCTTAAAAACTGACCTCTTGACCTCAAAGCCTGCCATTCCAAGCATGTATTAAGTGCATTGCAAAGATTATAATGGCTGATCAGAGGAATCAGATACTGTCATACTTTTAAGAAAAGTATAGATAAATTAGGAGCACCAGTTGGCTCTCATTCTGTCAAACTGTATGACTAACCACATCTGGATTTGGATTATCTTTGTCCAAATAAAGTTATTCTCTTTCATTTTGTCAACTTAATAAAAATTTCTTTTATTCTGCTGGCTTTAGTTTTCTGACAAGATTAATTCCTCCCTTTTCCCTTTCCTGTATCCTTCCTAAAAATGTAAAATGTGACTTCAGACAGGTTTAATTCCTTCATGGGCTGTGATAATAAAATGTCTCATTATTTATCATTCATTTAAGTTTATATAGTTACTGTAATTTCATGATAGAGCAAGCAACTCAATTTGTATAACTGTATTCAGGCAATGTATATAAACATGATATAGACAAACTTGGGACTGACTTTCCTTCAAATAATTAAAGAATAGAACTAATAATAATTATTAATTAACCAGAGTAAGGAATATGAGTAAGCTATTATGAATTTTTAGAAGTAATTATTATCACAGCCTTGCCCTAAAACCCTGGATTATTATTGTTAGAGAGCTATTTCCACAAAGTGTTTGTTAGTTTGTTGGACGTTTGAGACCTCAGGAAATCCCCTTTCTCGTAACGTTCTCCGCTTGGATCTGATCTCAACAGGGTGTCGTAGTCATTCTTCAGCACAGTTCTTAATTGGAGACCAAGAACCCTGGGCCTTTAGAGGTGGTCTAGCAGGAGAGTTCCAGGTATCAATATGAATTCACAACTGAATTGACATTTTCTTTGTTTTATGAGAAACCTTATGTTGCGCATCAGATGGCTGGAAGGATTGGTCTGCCGAAGGCTTTCTAGTCCCAAATTCAATTTAGTTACATAGTTGAATTTTAAATCAGATTTTCCTCCTCTTTCACAGTAATTTCTGAAGGAGATGCTGCCAATCCCCCCCGCGCCTGCGAAGCGCAGCGGCTCTAGGTATACACTTCACATTGTTTCTTTGCAGGTCGCACAGCATTTAAATCTGCGCCCGCAATGCACAATGCGCGCATGCTTGTCTACCAGTGGAAACTCCATGAGCAAAAAAGATAATTATGCAAGTGAATGGTAAAGGTGGTTTTAGATATTCAATTATTTTTATAAATATAATTTGTACTTAAAAGAATAGCACATTAGTGATTTTTTTCTTTTTTTGAGATAAAGTTTCACTCTGTCACCCTCCATAGAGAGTGGTGGCATCATTGCTCACAGCAACCTCAAACTCTTGGGCTCAAGCTATCTTCTTCTTGCCTCAGCCTCCCATGTAGCTGTGACTATAGGCACCTGCCATAATGCCTGGCTATTTTTAGAGATGGAATTCTCTCTCTTGCTCAGGCTGGTCTTCAACTTCTGAGCTCAAGTAATCCACCCGCCTCAGCCTTCCACAGTGCTAAGATTATAGGCATGAGCCACTGCACCCGGCCTCATTAATGAACATTTGCATAAAATAATGAAGGTTTTTTGCTATTGGAATTTGTTCATGGACTTTCTATGTGCTCTACTTTTCTCCCCCCAACAGGTGCTCTGCTGCGCACAGCAAACTGAAGCGCATTGCTTTGGGGATAAAGCGTCTCCTGGACAGATAACCCTCTTCAGACCAAACCTCTCCTCCTGACATTCTGTTCTGCCATCTTCTAGTAGAGAGATGGTATATATAAGATAGGTTTTTAAACAAATAAAAGATTTGCCATAATTGGAATAGGTTTGTTTTTGTTTTGGTTTTTGTTTTTGGTTTTTACTGTAAATTTAAATCTCCATTAATATGCTACTAAAGCTGTGTAAGTCAGTTTGGGTAATTTCTATTCAGAAGCACCCTCCCCCAGCAGAAGTGTTTTTATTAGTAAAGCATAGTACATCCCTCTTCTTTAGGTCTGCCTGCAGAAGCCAGTTAATGTTAAGTTGGTAATCTGCAGTGCATACCCATTTAAAGTAATGGATAGCTACTCGATACTAATCCATCTCCTTTTTTTTCTTCCCACAGCGTTTGCTGCCAATTGATGGGGCAAATGATCTCTTTTTTCAACCGCCCCCACTGACTCCTACCTCCAAAGTTTATACTATCAGACCATATTTTCCTAAAGATGAGGTAATTGCCTGTCTACTTAGCAGTTTAATATATAGTTATGGTATATACACTTAGAACTTAATGTTGAATTCACTGGCTAAAAAACTGTTTTGAAAATAGGATCTTTAGATGAAGAAAATTAAAACATTAACACAAGAGGGGGAAAAATAGAGAAAATTTGAGGACAGTCTGAGGAGTTTAGACTACTACTATCTTGGGTTAAATTCTTTAATTCTTGCCTTTTAAAAAGTCAGATGAGGTCGAGTGCAGTAGCTTATGCTTGTAATCCTAGCATTTTGGGTGGATGAGGTGGGAGAATCACTTGAGCCCAGTGGTTCCAGACCAGCCTGAGCAACAAGGCAACGTCCTTGTGTCTTTGTAAAAAATAGAAAAACTTAACCAGATGTCATAGTGTGAGTTTGCAGTCCCAGCTATTAGGAAGACTGAGGCAGGAGGATCACTTGAGCCCAGCAGTTTGAGGTTGCAGAGAGCTTTGTGATAACACTGTGCTCTAGCCCAGAAATCAGAGTGAAAAACTGACTCAAAAATAAAAAGTTAAGGCTGGGGCTTGGTGCCTATAACTCAGCGGCTAGGGCATTTGCCATGTATACTGAAGCAGGCAGTTTTAAACCTAGCCTGGGCCTGCCAAACAAGAATGACAACTACAACCCCAAAATAGCCAGGCATTGTGGCAGGCGCCTGTAGTCCCAGCTACTTGGGAGGCTCAGGCAAGAGAATTAAGCCCAAGAGTTTGAGGTTGTTGTGAGCTTTGACAGTCACAGCGCTTTACTGAGGGCGACATAGTGAGACTCTCAAAGAAAAATTCAAATGAGGCTTGGCACCTGTGGCTCAAGTGGCTAAGGCACCATCCACATATACCTGAGCTAGCAGGTTCAAATCCAGTCTGGGCCCACCAAACAATGACAGCTGCAACCAAAAAATAGCCGGGCGTTGTGTCTGGTACCTGTAGTCTCAGCTACTTGTGAGGCAGAGGCAGAGGCAGGAGAATCGCTTGAGCCAAGGAGTTGGAGAGTGCTGTGAGCTGTGATGCCAAGGCACTCTAACCAGGGCGACAGCTTGAGGCTCTGTCTAAAAAAAAAAAAAAAAAGGGCGCTTCCTGTGGCTCAGCGAGTAGGGCGCTGGCCCCATATACCGAAGGTGGCGGGTTCAAGCCCGGCCTCGGCCGGGTGCTGTGGCGGGCGCCTGTAGTCCCAGCTACTCGGGAGGCTGAGGCAAGAGAATCGCTTAAGCCCAGGAGCTGGAGGTTGCTGTGAGCAGTGTGACGCCACGGCACTCTACCCAGGGCGATAAAGTGAGACTCTGTCTCTAC
>CAUYON010002050.1:0-12795 GCA_963573935.1 Arctocebus calabarensis
ACTCCTGTAACTTTAACAGTAGAAGAAGACAAGATAACAGGAAAGGGGACTTCCCAAGTTGGGGTCAGGGAAGGTGAATTAGAGGGAAGAGTTTTGATCATGACTAGATCTCCAGAAGGGGAAAGTTCCTGTTTTAGTTAGTATGCCCCTCCCTAAACGGGGAGCAGAACTTTCAGGGACGATTAGGGAGGCATGAGAGAACAGCAAGTCATCCCAATTGCAGCCTGGAGGCTGGGAGAAAAATGTGGTAACCGGCTGTCCAGACACCCCTGTATAGTTATGGATTTGGGAGATAAAAGACCAGGATTAGAGAGAAGTACAGAAAAGGTTGCTCCAGTGTCCAAAAGAAATTTTTTCTCCTGGTGCTCCATTATAAGGCAAACTTGGGGCTCTTGAGATGTGATGACTCAAGCTGGAGCCATGAGAATTTTCCCCGGGCACTCCCAGTCCAATTTGAGCTCTGATGGGGTCACTGTCCCAGGAGGCCTTCACCTCTGGGGACAGGCCACCCTCCAGGGGTCACCCTTGCATTCTTGACAGGGGTCAGGTGGCTTGCCCAGCTGGTGGTACTGCTGGGGGAAGTCTTCTCTGAGGTGGCCAGTCTGACCACAATGAAAGCACTTGTTCTTCGCTCCTCTGGTTTCCCTCTGCCGGACAACAAGGTTTTGAGCTACTTTGCGTGGTGTTGAGCAGTGTCTAGCCTCCCTTGTACAGTCATTTTTTCCTTAATTCTTCAGTGACGTAATCTTTGTTTATCATTGGTTCTTATGACAAAGTGTCACTAGCACTGATTTATGGAATACCAGAGCACGTGCAGTACAGAACTACTTGTTAGAACTAATGAATATAGAGTCTCTTTCAGGCCATGCCAACTAGCTGCTACCTGACCTTTCCAGACTCCTTAACATTTAGCCATGGGAATGTAGGATTATAGTTGGGTCAACAGTCCAAACAAACACTAACGGAATAGGAGGCAAGATAAAAGTGTGGTTAAACATTCTGTCTTTGCAGTTACACCCACCTGAATCAGAATCCCTGCTCCACTTGCTTAGTCTCTGCACACCTGGGCAAATTACAGAACTTCTCTGCACTTGAGGATAATCATAGTCCCTGAGCATCCATTAACATTTATTGACCTAATAAATGAGGATTAAATATTTGATTAAAATATTTACATCCTGGAGCACAAAAAGCAGTCTATAAATATGCCCATTATTATAATTGAACTTCCTGTGCTATTGAATTCCATGTATCTAAGTAATAGGTGAGCACAACCCAAAAGAGGGCTAGACTTGGCCATGTAAAGTCAACAGACACTCAAAGCATGATAGGTTGGCCCTACTGGCCTGAACCAAGGGCTAGAAATTTCTACTGCTAGATCACTTGTGGGAGCTTAAAATGAATTAATGTAACACTACTTAAATCAGATAAAGTCACTGCTCTGCTTAAAACTCATTAATGGCTCCGGTTGCATTGAGCATAACATATCAAATGCCTACATTTCCCATTATCATCTGGCACAGTCAGATGCCACCCACCCACCAATCTCCTCTTCACTTGCTCCTCCAGACACCTGCTCTGCCTTTGGGATCAGGCTTCACTGATGCCTACACTCTTCTTGCCTCCATTCCTTGTAAGGCCACTTCATTCTCACCTTTTAGGTCCCAAATGAAGTGTCAATTCCTCAGAGAGACCTTCCCTACCTATACCATCTAAAGTAGCTTCCATTTTCCTCCACTCTCCCTGAAAAACCCCAAATTGCCTTAAAACACTGTGATCAATTCATTTGTTAATTTATCCAGATACCCAACTAGAATATTTTAAGGCCACACCTAAGAATAACAACTTATGCAACCAGGAAGGAAAATTAGTCTGAAATTATTTTAGCTCCAGAGACCATCCCCACAATAATAGCCTCTAGGTGTATTGATTAAAAGCCAAAAATAAGAGAGAATCTTATTGATGCATCTGAAGTAGAGTTTCACCCTGGATCTAATCAACTGCAGAGAGGAACTGCATCGTACAAATGTGACCTCCTGTTGTGTGTGTGGGCTGGATACACACTCCACAACATGTCTGAATAGTGTGCAAGTCCTCTGGGGCACAGTAGGAAATTAAACCTCTGAGCAAAGCTAGAAAATTTCTCTTCATTCAAGACACTTTAGTATCTCCACCTTCTGCTTTCACCTGCTTTCTACTTCTATGCAGCAATGGCCACTTCCTTGAGGGTGCTCATATTAAAGCACATATCTTTGCATAGTGGTTCTTCATGAATGAGATCATCTTCTATGTCTCTTCCATTAGGCTGCGAGCACCCAGGACAGCGAGTACCCAGTTCATATGCAATCTTCAATTTTTTTATAAATGGATGAATAAGTTAATGCTTGAGTGAACTCATGGAGTAGTTAAAAACTAACCAGTGATGTAACTAAGGGTAAATAAACAGAAAGCAAAGAATGATACTGAACAATGTTGTGTCAGTATGGATGCATAGTCATGGATAGAGAGATAATATAAACCGTGTATCCCAAGGACTGCTCCATGGTGGCCTTTGTATCTGGTGACTGCTCCTTGTGGTGAGGGGGATTCCAGCTACATAAAATGGTCTTTGCACTTCTAATAAAAAGATGAAAATTGTCTAGACCCTTTATCTTCTTTTCTCACCGCACACTTTTAAAGGCCACTTTCCAAAAAGACCATCTCATTCTGGTGTTGTGGGAGGATAATTAAAGTTAAAATATCTATATTTCAGAGGGTCCTTTAAGCTCAAATGAAATGGAAATCAAACAAATAATTCCATTTTTGTCTCAAACATCTTGAAGCTCTTTGGTCTCCACCAGGGGAGGGTAATACAGTTTTTTATCATTTACTTTGCATGAATACAGCTGCTTCCTTTTGCTGAAGCAGCTGGAATTTGTCTCATTTCCTAAGTTTTTGCTTCAGAATTCGACTTTTTCCCTTTTCTTACATGTCGGTGTAAATAAGGACATGGACTAAGAGAATGAAAACATAAACCAAGAGGAGCCAGCTAAGGAGTTCTAAATTCTGTTTTATTATGAGCATTGCTGGAACTCCACTCTATCATCAGTTTCCCAGAAATATTTAGAGGTTGCACAGGAGACCAATTATAGTCTACAGAAAGCAACCCGTGTCAAAAAAGATGGAGCTGTGGGGAAACACAGGCAGCTCTGTGAGAAACTAAGTGTGTATGTTCTTGGAACGATGGCCTTATCTGAATAGAAAGAAAAAGTCAGAGTAATTTGAATAATGTGAATGAAGCCCTTTGGAGCATGACTCAACTCTAATAATCATGGAATTATGCTAAGTTGTTGCATTGGTCCCCCAAAATGGATATCACTATATTGAACCTCAGCCATCTTTTTGTTTATAATAACAAATATTGTATCTATTTATAGGGAACAACATATAGTTTTGATATGTATGCATGGTGGAATGGCTAAATCAAGTCAATTAACATATGTATTACCTCATATATTTTTTGTTATGAGAACAGTTAAAAATCTACTCTCTTGGTGATTTTTAAGAATACAATATAGTCAACATGTTGTACAGTAGATTTCTTGAACTTATTCCTCCTATCTGTCTGAGGTTTAATATCCTTTGGATATTGTTTTAATATTCTTTGGACAAACATCTCCCCAAGACTGCTCTCCCCTAGCCCCTGGTAACCATCATCCCCTACTTCTACCATGGGCCTCATTCACTGATTTTCAAATTAGGAATATTTTTGAGAGCACTGCAAGATATTTGGTAAAAGAAAGTGGTAGGTGTTTTCCACATATGAATAGCAATGGTGATTCCAGAATTAATTATTATTATAATTATCAATATTTTAACTGATAGCTTTTAATTATAGACAATCAGGTTTGAGTCAAACTGTACCACTTACTTGCTTTATGACCTGAGGTTATTAATCGCTCTGTGCCTCAGTTTCCTCACCAGTAGTTTGGGGTTAATAAAAATTATCTATCTACATGAGGATTAAATCAATAGTGCACAGTATAGAAAAAGTACTATATAAATATTAGCTTAATTATTATTAAGTTCTTACTATATTATCTGGCAAGATAAAAATAATTTTACATTTTCTCTGGCAATTCATTGAACTATATTCTTTTATTATTTTTATTTGTCAGATGCACAATGTGGGGCACAAGTAATGTGCTCAAGATCACCCTTTCCTAAGTGACAGAGTACGGACTCGAACTTGGGAAAGCCTGACACTGAAGTCTCCGCTGTTCACCACTGTTGTATCCTGTGTTCTGGATGATGGATGGTGGGTGGAGTGGGTGTGTAGGAGCACATGGATGGAAGATGAAGCAAAGGAAAGAACTAAATAGATTCAAACACTTTGCGATCTGTATTGCAAATTCAGGGGGAGGAGAAAGATTTGTAAACTGCTATATATCTAGAAATGAAGGAATTTTCCAACAAATCTCATTGTGTTCTCCACATTTCTTTCAGTAACATTTTTAAATGGGGAAAATTTAACTGAAATTAAAACCTGTTAAACAAAGGTTTGTTGAACTACAATTGAATGAATCAAGGATAGACCTTAGGGAGTGAAAAGGTGGGATGTTTGCACAGGATGACGAAGCAGCTGCCTGCCGTAGCACAGGGAAAGCTGGTGGTGCTTGGGTGGGGGAGGTGGGTAAAGGAGGCTGCAGATAGATTGAAGGGCTTGTGTCCCCATCAGTCCTTCCCACTTCTGTCCTCGTCTGTTGATTCCAAGACAGCAGAGCCAGAGTGAGCACCTGTTTATAGTCATGTTCTCTGGGAGCTGGTGCTGAGGTAGAATTTATTTATTAGGAAATGCCTCAGGATCAACTCTGGTGGAAGGTGGGAAAGGACACCAAATGAGAAGTAGGGAGAAGTTGAGCTATAAAGCAATGTCCACAGCCTCAGGTGACCCCAGGGGGACTCTGGAACCAGAATGGCCCATCACATTTGACCGACATTTTACTCTCACCTGGATCAGTCGCCATGTGTGGAATGTAGGTGAGGCAGACATTTCTGCAGCTGAGACAGTCCCCGTGCAGGCTGATTGCTGTGGGCTGCATGCTGACAAGGCTCCCAGCTATTGGGACAACATTCCTTCCTAGAGGGGGAATTGTGTAGCACCTCACTGTCCCTCACATCCCTCAGTTCTAGGTTTCTCTACCCCCAAACCCCAGTCAAATCTCCACTTGCATCTGAACCTACTGGGTCAGATTCCTGGGCCCCACCTTCTATCAACTGAATCAGTCTCCGGGGTAAGGCCCAGGAGTAAGCATTTCAGTAAGCTCCACAGGTGATTCTGGCTCAAAGTTCAAAGTTAAGAAGAGCTGTACCTATGAGAATAAAGAAAAATGTTCTTACCAGACAAAGCAGGATCTTGACAATTTCAAATTCTGCTTCTAATCCCACAATGCTCAATGTAATTTATAAATTCCTGCCTCAGATACATTTCCTCCAGCCCCTTCCCTTATGCCTGTAAGAGGATTTTGCTCCCTGAGCACAGAGGCATTATCTGTGGCTATCCATCCATCCTGCATGTCTACTCACAGACACCCAGGGGACACAGGGCTCCCAATACATCAGCATGAGCCTGGCAGGCCTGGCACTGCAAGGGCTGATTCATCACACCAGCAAAATCCACAGGCTTATTTGTGTCTACCTCCCGCAGACTCCTTGGTGCTTCTGAAGAGGTCATGTGTTAATTGTACACATCAGCTCAATCTCTGCCTGTATCAGGAGGCTTGGGAGGGCATTAAATAAGCTTCCAGCTCCACGTATTCAAAGCAACCCAAAATTTAGAGAGCAATTTAATCTCTGCCTCAATCCTTCCATATTTCCACACTGAACTGCTCATCTGAAACCCATCCACAGGCCACTGCTGTCCTTGCTCCCACCCTGCCTTCTTTCTGATAAGGTCTGAGGCCAACAATGATGCATCAACCTGCATCATTAAGCCCTTAGGCCTCAACAGAAATTGAACCAGCTAGACAAATAGACAAAATTAAACATACAGAAAACAGCAAACCTTTCTTCCTGAAAAAGTAGGTATGTATATTTGCCAATATACATTATGAGATTTAACAAAGTCCAGATGCTTTGACCACATAATTTTGCATCTTGGAATCAACCTAAAGAATAATAATAAATATGTAAAACACACACATGTTCATTACAGAATAACCTGCAACAATGCAAAAGTGTAAAAAACCTAAATTCACATGCTATCAAAAGAGAATAGGGTTTACAATATCACATTATGTAGTTAAGATGTTTATAAATATTATAGTCTTGAGTAACAAAAAAACTAAACATTTTTATTTATTAAATATGAGGTGAAAAATGCAAAATAAATATTTATCTATAAAAAAATTAATTCAAGTCTGTTTCAATGATGCATACAACAAAGAGACTGTTCATCAAATTGTTAATAGCATTCTATCTGAATGGTGTAAATGAAAAATTTTATTTTCTTCTTTGGAAAATTTAACTTTATAAGTTTATGATTTTTGATAGACATAAAATTTAAATAAATACTTCAATTCAGGTTGTATGCTATATATTATCATAGAAGCCCATTGGAATGAAGATTCCTAAATATTAAAATAATATTGCTTTATAAAGATACTCCCTTATATAGAGAGATATATTATAGAAGCATTGCCATAGTTATAATCAATCCATAGATATGGGCAAGGTTGTGCTTTTTTCATATCTGTTTTCAGCAGTGTTTTATTTGCTGATAATCCCCCAAAGAACTAGGCTTTCCTTTGTGCAATCACAGCCACAGGAAGTTACCTCTGTAAAGCAGCTTATAGTTGCCTGCCCCTATACAGATTGTTATATTTTGTGAATGTGGATGTCTCTACAGGATCCTCAAATATTATTTCTAGTTGTTCTACATGGGTCATCTTCTCTGCTTATTCCTGAATGGAGAAAAATAGCAAAACTTGATTACATAATAATAAATTCATTTGCATAAACATTGTGAACAGAATTAAAAGGATAAAAACTTTAGAAGCAAATAAATTGGGAAAAAATTGTCACAAATACAGTGAGAATAGTGTCCTTTTATTAAAGAGTTTGTATAAATCAAAAAATAGTAACAAAAGTAAATATCTTATAGAATTATATTGAGTAAATAAGCTAATATTCAAATAACTCATACTGCACTGGGCAATAAGAGCTCTTAGAAGCACAAGAACCCATAATTCAGAAGAATAACCTGTAAGACTTTTGTTCCTACAGATTTGACAAGGACTTTCTGGTAGCTTGGAGAACTTATTGTTTAACTGGGTAGAGTTTACAGAAGAGGAGCTGGCTAGGTGGGAATTCCAGACGGGAGGTGGCAGGAATTAGCCAAGTGCAAGCACAAAGGTAGAAAATACCAGGGCATACCTGGTGTGGGGACGGGGTTCAATTTCCCTATTTATTTTAGAATGTTATTTTCCTCCTAAATTAAAACAAAAAAGAATCATTGAATTCAGAATGTTAATGAGACCTCTCACTTGATAAATAGAATTATTTGTGATCTCACATATCTTGTGGTCTAGTCTTCTGAAATGATGAACAATTTTAAACTATGGGGAACAAAAGAAGTATATTTTTACCTCAGACTGATATGAATGTAGGACAGTATTTACTAAAATCATCTCTTTACAGATATGCCTTTAATATAAAAACTCAGGTAAGCCCATCAATAATCCAATACTGTTTTACATTTTGGGGTGATTTCTGTCATAAAGACAATATCCCCAAATAAAGACACAAATTTTTGTTACACCACTCTTGTCTATTCCAAAAACATTGGAATCTCAATGTTACAGAGACTGTTTAGCCGCTGTGCCAGCTTTACCAGGTAAGGCCTATAAAACTGCAGAAACCTGAACTAAGACCCTCTTACCTCTCAACAGAGAAAAGTAAATGAAGAAGAGCACATTCTAGGACTATAATAAATGTGGGTTTATTAGGGATGAGGAGGGCAGAAATGGGGGGTTAGAAAAATCTTATCTTGAACTGAATCAAATTCACAACATTTTTATAAAGACTACCATGGAGTGTTCCAAAATCAAAATGAATAAATAAGCCATCAGACCAAGACTGGGATAACTAAGTATATCAAAGAATGAAGTGGAAGGGTGAAGAGCAGGCACAGAGAACCCACTTACTGCTTCCACTGTCTTGAGCTTGACTGTCTTAAACTCTACTTTTGCTGAGCAGCTGGAGTTTGAGGGGAAGATAAAAAAAATTCAGTAAGTCGATGTCTCTAGCACTTAGAATCCCTTAACTTATAAGAGGGCCCAATTATAAGATTTCAGCCTCTCTCATAACAACTTTATTCTTCTTCTTTGAAGGAATTCCATGCAAACAACACTCAAAGACCTGGCCAAAAAGGGACTCTTAGAATTCTATTGACTGAAGAAATTCACTGAGATTTTCGGAAGAAAATCTCAAAGGATTTCTGATTGTAAGGATTTAACAAGGAATCAATTTCATCTAAATTACTCTGAGACATTGGCGTATACAAGAACTCTTTACTCTGTGGATCCTGTTTTTTCTTTCTTTCTTTTTTTTATCTTTGGTTCTACGCTCCTGAGTCTAATAAAAGAGATAACATATTTCTACACTAAAGTCAAAACCAGAATTCTGGCTAAAGTTCTACTACTTATTAGCCTATGGCTTCATGAAGTTGCTTGACCTTTGGGGGTCTTAATTATATCTTTTGCAGAATAACAGTTTAGAGATATGAAGTCCCTTCCAGCAATATGAGCCCTAATGGCAACCCAAGATCAAGTAGTGATTATTATTCTGGATCATAACTGCTCTAATATCAGCTGAGCTCCTGAAGAAATAATTTCAAAGAATGCATTTGGGAAGGTGGCAGGATGTAATGGAAATCATTAGTTTTTGGAATGAGATAGATCCAAGTTGATATAGCCAAAAGAGCCCCTCTATGGAAGTACAATCCATGTGGTATTAGGCTGGTTACTCAACCTCTTTGAACCTCACTTCCTTATAAGGGCCCAATGAGAATCCTGTGAAGCAATATACGTAAAGCATGCAGCATGGTGCCTGACAGAGACTGGACACTTAATGAATGTCAGTTCCATGACCTCTTTAACCCCACTGATTAAAGATGAGGAAGAGAGGTTAGAGACAGGCAAGAGTTAAAAACTACTAAGGGCTTGCCCGAGAGAAACTTGGAATACAGTAAATACAAAATTTTAGCAGGATAAAATGCTTTGAAGCCAGAGAGAGCACAGCTTTGGAAATGTCAGTTTGAGATGAGAGGTGAACAACCCTGAGAATGGGACCACTGGACAGGTGAGAATGCAGAAAGTAAGGCTTGTGAGAAATGTGAGGAGATAAAGAATTTGAGCTTACAAGTCATTGACACTCTAGAGAAGCGGTTCTCAACCTGTGGGTCGACCCATAGGAACTGTATTAAAGGGCCATGGCATTAGGAAGGTTGAGAACCACTGCTCTAGAGCAAAGCTTTTCAAATGCTTACAGCAAGCCATTTGTAAAAACTACATTTGACATTTCTACCTACCACTTGTTAAGGCATAGGTGTGTATATATAGGTACAGAACAGCATTATATTTTTTTATTAGTGACTTCGTACCCTTACTACACCAAAGGCAGTTAGATATTTTCTATTGTACTCTAACCTATTCTACTTTTTGTCTGATTCACCAAGGAAAGAAATCCCGGTGACAACTGTAAATTAATTCCATGGCCCGATAATGAGTTAAAACCTTCAGTTTCAGAACACAGTATTGGAGACTATAGAAAGACTCTGTCTGGGCTACATGGAGACTTTATCTGAACCATCTGAGTTAAGAACTTAATATGTTCTTATCTTCTTTATAGACTGCTTTTCCATATGTAATAAGCTATACCCCTGGCCTGGTAGTTTATTGGTTGATCTTGCTCCTTTGAATAGTAACTGACATAAATGAAAGTCCCAAACAATATTAGACCATGTTTGTCTGTAGTTGCACCTTTGATCTCCTCATCAACCCTAGTTAGTATTAACATTGGTTCACTCTGTTCATACAGAAATGGAGGTTTCCAAAGATCAAGTCATATAGTTGTGAGTGAGTCCAGATTTCCTGACTCTGGAGGCCACTCCACACATAAAAACTGCTTAACTATTCTGTTAAAAACATACATTGATAAACTACAAAGCCTTCTTATTGCAATCAACTCCAACCACTGCCCGGTGTAACAATCTTCTCATAAGCCTCTCCCAAAACACAATGCAACCTAGACTTGCGTGTCTCTCTAATAGTTTCTCTAGGCTGCCTCCATCAAAGTCACACCAAAGTCCTAGCTGCAAGTTTCTTGTCTGCAGCATGCCTTAAGTGGTCTATTGTTTCCACATAAGATGGAAGATAAATTAATTGAGATTACTTCTCTCATCTCTGTAATAAATGTTTTCCATTAAACCAGATTCTAAGCTAGTCTCCATAAAAGAAGAGGCAATTTCCCAATATTGGTTCTTTCTATGCCTTCTTGGAAATGACTCAGTGGGGAAAAATTATCTTTTCTAACAACTGTCTGTTCTGTAACAATCTTCTGCCCAACATAAACATAAAAATGAGGAACATAATATAGCTCAATCACTTAGATCTCTTTGATCTCAGGTCTCTTCCTTTTACATTCATTGAATTAAAAAAGAAAACTGAACCACCAAATAATCAATTTCTCAAGTAATTTTCCTCTTGAAATTTTTCTCCTCCTCTAAGAGCCACTTTAAATGCATCTTTTTAATGAAGATTTCCCTGGTCCTAATTAGTGGCTCTCTCTTCTAATGCCCTATAGCATATTCTGTGCACCACCTGGATCATTCTGCTTTTATTATAATCAGTTTACAACCAGACTCTTTCAAACATCTGGTAGATAATACCTTGTATGTAGAAGGCCTTCAATAGATTGTGAGATTAATGATTCATAAGCTGGAAATCAATGTAGTTTTGTGATATTCTTTTCTGGTATTCATACAGATGTTAATCAACTCTGATATTGATGTTGTTTCCTCTTAGGGAAAGAAAATCACAATAAAAACCATGGCTTAGGGAAAGATCTCTGTGGAAGAAATAGTAAGCAAGAAAAGTAGCCAGCCCTGAAAAATACCCAATAATAAGAAGCTGAGAAGATAAATAGGATCTGAAACAAAAGAGAAAAATGCTATAGGGGAGGAGCCAAGATGGAGGTCTGTAGCCAGCTTTCTGAAGACGCTACTGTCCAAAAGGAGAGTTAAAGGACAGAGATTTAGCTAGAAAGCCAAAAGTTTGGAGCTGAGCCAAGATACAAGGTCAAGGAACGTACATCAACCCTGCTGGAGCAACCTGTGACCCCAAGGATACAAATAAAAGGTACAGAGCACATCACCAAGCAGATGGGTGATGTGCTCTGTACCTCTCCCAAGAGAACAGCTCACAGTATACACCATACCTCCATACAAACAAGTGAGCAGAGTTCAGATGTCCTCCCACTCTACCCCATGGGAGAGACCCTCTAAAAACCAGACCTCCTTCCCCTACTAGGGTGCCGCAGCACTCTCCTGCCAGGCATAAAGCTGTATAAAAACTGTATATATTCTCTACCTGCAAGTTGGAACTCCCGGCACTCCCCTCCACTCTCAACCTGAGGTCTGGAGGTCTGCCCCCCACGGAGTCCAGATTCTTGGACACTTTCTCAAGGGGTGTGGACAGGGTGCAGGCTGTCCCAGGTCTGTGCTGTTCTCCCGGCTTGGGAGTGGTGAGAGGAGAGTAATCTGATAGGTGGCTGGCCGAAATGGAGAGGTGGTCCCCTGAGGCACCAAGCCCAGTGCTGAGAAAGCTTTGCTAAATTTCGGCCACACCTGGCCCTCAGGGGATGACAGCTGAGAAAAAGGGTTGAAGCTCACAGACAGAGTCAGGACTATTAGCAGCCCAGCGTCTCTTCCACAGGGCAGAAATTCTGTGAACTTGTTCTGTTCTATCAGCAACATCAATCAGGAACAGGGCTGGAACTGAGTGAATCGCCCCAGCCCCTATCAAATACCCAGGTTATCAGGCCTCACCTCCCCCCCACCCCGCCAACACCAACATAACTGGTGGACTGGCTGAGGAGCCACAGAGCCCTGTGTGACCTAGGCAGGTGCAAAACTCTAGAGCCTCTGTTCATTGGAGGGAACTGGACCACAGCCCTGCAGGGTTACCAGAGACTGGGTGTGACAGAGGGGCAAGGCGGGGAAAGAGGCTCAACCTTCCTGGGATAATTTACTGACTGGGGGGGGCCCTCCTGAGCTCACAGAACCCTGCAGCGAGTTATACTAAGGCTGCCAGCAGACTTCTGCTGTCTAGTCGCCAGAGACTATTCAAGTCTTTGATTTGAGGTTGGTACTGGCTGGAACAATTAATTGGGACCTCTTCAACTGGGCCAATCACCCGAGGACTTTCCAACATTGCACACTGGGTGTGTGGTAGTGAGAAGGTTAGATTTTCCTTTCTAATTATTGTGGAATTGTTGTGGGGGGCGTGGTGACCTAACTGCTGGTTTTCCTCCACAGCTCAGATTCCAACACAGAGTAACTGATTCTCTAGGGTAAGACAGAGACCAGCTGAAAATAAGACAGAGCCACATAACCCCACCACATCAAGAAGGCCCCCAGTTTCGCAGGCAGTAGCAAAGTACGGGTTGGCAAAACTCTAGGGGAAAAGGTACAAACACCAGTCCCAGCTTACAGGCAAAGGAAGGACTGGTCAATCACTACTCCTAGAACCCCCAACC
>CAUYON010002051.1:0-78243 GCA_963573935.1 Arctocebus calabarensis
CCCCAGGCAATTGAAGCAGTATCAAAAATACACTACTGGGACCTGATCAAACTAAAAAGCTTCTGTACAGCTAAGAACATAGTAAGTATAGCAAGCAGACAGCCCTCAGAATGGGAGAAAATATTTGCAGGTTATGCCTCCCACAAAGGTTTAATAACCAGAATACACAGAGAACTCAAACATATTAGCAAGAAAAGAACAAGTGATCCCATCTCTGGGTGGGCAAAGGACTTGAAGAGAAACTTCTCCAAGGAAGACAGGTGCATAGCCTACAGACACATGAAAAAATGCTCACCACCCTTAATCATCAGATAAATGCAAATAAAAACTACTTTGAGATATCACGTAACTCTAGTAAGATTAGCCCACATGACAAAATCTAATAACCAGAGATGTTGGCATGGATGTGGAGAAAAGGGAACACTTCTACACTGCTAGTGGGAATGCACACTAATTCGTTCCTTTTGGAAGGATGTTTGGAGAGTACGTAGAGATCTAAAAATAAACCTGCTATTCGATCCTATAATTCCTTTACTAGGTATATATCCAGAAGACCAAAAATCACATTATAATAAAGACTTCTGTACCAGAATGTTTATAGCAGCCCAATTCATAATTGCTAAGTCATGGAAGAAGCCCAAGTGCCCATTGACCCATGAATGGATTAATAAATTGTGATACATGTATACCATGGAATACTATGCAGCCTTAAAGAAAGATGGAGACTTTACCTCTTCCATTTACATGGATGGAGCTGGAACATATTCTTCTTAGCAAAGTATCTCAAGAATGGAAGAAAAAATGTCCAATGTACTCAGCCCTACTATGAAGCTAATTTAAAGGTTTCATGTGAAGGCTATAACCCATCTATAGCACAAGAATACGGGAAGGGAGGGGAGTGGGTAGAATGGGGTGGAGGGAGGGTAATTAGTGGGCCACACCTCTGGTGCATTTTAGAAGGGTACAGGTGAAACTTACTAAATGCAGAATACAAATGTCTTCATATAATAACTAAGAAAATGCCATGAAGGCTATTTTAAACAGTTTCATGAAAACATTTCAGATTGTATATGAAACCAGCACATTGTACCCCTTGATTGCACTAATGTACGCAGCTATGATTTAATAAAAAAAAAAGAAAGAAACTTTCAAAATTAGCCATAGGGAAAAAATATATTATGTAGAGGAAGATAGATAAGGATGACATAAGTCATTTCCCATCAGGAACCAGGAAATCTAGAAGACAGTAACTCAACACCTTTAAAGTGTTGAAAGAAAAACAAAGTTAATCCAGAATTCTATACCCAGTGAATATGTTTCAAAAAGGAAAGATAAATAACATTTTAAAACGTAAAAAAGCTGAAAGAATTAATCATCATCAGACCTGCACTAAACACATTTTAAAGGACATCCTTTGAGAGTGTGTGTGTGTGTATTTGTGTGTGTGTGCGTGTGTGTGTATGTGTCTATAAATATGAATATAGAAAAGTATGAAGAGCACAGTAACCATGTGGGTACATAGATGTTTATTTCTTATTAGTTTATTATTTCTAAATGTAGACTCTTTAAACAAAAATAATTATGATGGGGTGGCGCCTGTGGCTCAGTGGGTAGGGTGCCGGCCCCATATACCAAGAGTGGCGGGTTCAAACCCAGCCCCGGCCAAACTGCAACAAAAAAATAGCCGGGCTTTGTGGTGGGTGCCTGTAGTCCTACTCGAGAAGCTGAGGCAGGAAAATTGCCTAAGCCCAGGAGTTGGAGGTTGCTGTGAGCTATGTGATGCCACGGTACTCTACCAAGGGCAATAAAGTGAGACTCTGTCTCTACAAAATAATAATAATAATAATAATAATTATGATATAGCATAACGTTTATACCATACAAAAAACAAAATTCATGATATTTGCAGGAAGATCAGAAAGGGAAAATGACAATACAATATTTTGGGATTTTTATGTGGCAGAGAAAATTTTAACACAGTTCCCATGATCTCTACTTCTTATTTTTATGTCCTTTATAATCTCCCCTTGAGTATGGATGGGACACATGATATGCTTCTAGCCAGTAGAATATGACAAGGGTAACGGGATATTGCTCCTTAGATCAGGTCATGTTATATGGCAAAGCAGATGGTTTGCCACTGCAGTCATTATTTTGTGCCATAAAAGTCTCTGTCTTACCAGATGAGTGAGAGATGACCCTATTAGCCTTAAGGAAGCAGAAAGACTTGTTACCAACTGCCTAGAGAGATGGTCACATGTTAAGAACTACAGGTGGCCTGTAGGATCTGGGGGCCACCTCCAGTTGACAACCACTAAGAAACAAAGTCCCTTAGTTATACAGTTGAAAGGAGATGAATTATGCCAACAAACTCAATGATCTAGAAGGCATATTCTTCCCTTGTTGGTTCTCCAGATGAAAATACATTCAACTGGCTGGGTGCCTGTGGCTCAACGGGCTAAGGCGCCAGCCACGTAAACCTGAGCTGGCAGGTTCGAATCCAGCCCAGGCCTGCCAAACAACAATGATGGCTGCAACCAAAAAAAAAATGGCCGGGTGTTGTGGTGGGCGTCTGTAATCCCAACTACTTGGGAGGTGGAGGCAGGAGACTCACTTGAGCCCAGGAATTGAAGGTTGTTGTGAGCTATGATGCCACAGCACTCTATCCAGGGTGACAGCTTGAGGCTCTGTCTCAAAAAAAAAAAAAAAAAGAAAGAAAGAAAATACATTCAACCAAAACCTAATTGCAAACTTGTGAAACCCAGAGCAGAGGATCTCACTAAGCAATTCCCAGATTCCTGAACTGTGGAAACTGGTAGATAATAAATGTGTGTTGTTTAATGCTGCCTCCCTGGAGGTTGCAAATAATGCAATAACAAGAAAAATAGAGATAACTCTTCATTCCAATCTTCAAAGGAATAAAGAAGACTTTATTCACAGATACCATAATCATCAATATAGAAAATCAAATGGATTTTATAAAACAAAACTACTATAAATAAGTACATGCAAGTTCAACTTACATACATTAATTTTATTTCTATATACTAACAACAAATAATCAGAAGTTAAATTTTTAAAAAAACAACATTTAAAAAGGCATCAAAAATGTGAAATACTTATAATACATAAACCTGACGAAAGAGCTGCAAGATTACTGAAACTATGTTTCTAATTGAAAATAAAGGAAACCTAAATAAATGATGAATTGCCTTGATAGTAGATCAAGACTTAAAATTGATATACAGATTCAATGCAATGACAATGAAAACACCTTGAGTCTCTTTTGCATAAATTAATAAATTGATTCCAAAATTCATATTGAAATCTAAAGAATCCATAATATCCCAAATAACTTTGAAAATAAGAATAAATTTGGCGTCAAGCGCTAGTCAATTTAAAGATATATTATAAATTTATAGTAATCAATACAATATTTTACTGACATAAAAACAGACAAAAAGATCCTTAAAACAGAAAGAATACAGAAATATACACAAAATGAATGATTTACACAACCCTGAGAGTGAATTCCTCCCTAAATTTTGTGCCCTAGGCCACTCATCTTTTCACTCTAATGTGGACCTTAGAGAGACACCTTGTGATTTTGAGTTTGGCAAAGATTTCTTAACAATAACACCAAAATCAAGATTCATAAAATTGAAATGACAAACTGAACTTCATTAAAATTTAAAAATTCTGCTCTTTAAAAGACACAATTAAGAGAATGAAAGTCAAGTCACAAACTGGGGGGGGAAAGCCAGATTGTATAAAGAATTGTTATCGCTCAGTCAGAAATCTCAGTTAAAAATGGGCAAAGAATTTGGACAGATATATAAGCAAAGAGTAGGGAAAATATGAAAAATTCTCTACGTCATCATTTACTAGGTAAATGCAAACTACACATGGTATAGTCATGCAATGAATGAAATATTATTCAGCATTAAAAAGGAATGAACTTCTGATGCTACATGAAAGAAGCCAATCACAAAAGATCATCTTTGCATGATTCCACTTATATGAAAATCCAGAATAGGCAAATCAATAAAGATAGAAAATTGTTTGGTGGTTTTCTAGAATTGGGGAATAGGAAGGATAGAGAGTGATTGTTACTGGGTACATCCTTTGTTTTTCAAGTGATGAAAATATTGTTAATTTAAATTGTGGCAATAGTTGCACAACTCTGAGTATAATAAAAACATTAAACTGTACATGCTAAATGTTAAATTGTACATATAAATCGTATCTATTTTTTTAAAATAATCAAGAGGCTTCTTCTCACCACAAGATCACATAGATCACTCATTCCAAACTCCTGCACCCTAACTATAAACCTAGAAATAAATAAAAAGATAACCAAGGAAGAGCTCTGAAAAGTGGAAGAGGAAAATGGGACCTGAGAAATGGAGAAACAACACAAAAGCAGGCAATCTTATGACTTAGCATCCACAGAAATACACACAAAATGAATGATTTATACAACCTGAGAGTGAATTCCAGGACTGCCATTTCCTCACTACTAGTTTAGCAACAGAAGATGGCCTACATATGCTCATTGTTCCTAATATTCAAATAGAAGTAACACCCACAACAGTTGAATCAGGTGGCAAAGCAAATCAATAACAGATAACAGAAAAAAATCTTAAAACACTTGGAAATTAAACCAAACTTCTTAATAAACCATGGATCAATGAGAATGTCTTAGGACAAATAAAAAATGCACCAAACTGAATGAAAGGGATTTTTTTTCCTTTTTTTTTTTATTAAGTCATTTGTACACAGATCATGAATATATTTATGCCATTATGGGATTCAATGTGTTGATTATTTGTACAAAGTGAAGTGCATACATCCTACTAATCATCATAGCCTTCACCTCATTTACCCAATTACAGTGTTAAGGCATTTGTGTTCTACACCTGATAGATCCAACTTGTACTTGCAATGTGCTCCATAGGTGTGGTCCCCCTACTAACCCTCCCTCTATCGATCCACCCCCTTCATATTCAATGTATCAAAACTTGTGGTATACTGTTTAAGCAGTGCTAAAATGAATATACATAATAGCACTGAATGCTTACATTAGAGAAGAAAAAAATCAATAATCTAAGTTCCTACCTTTAAAAAAATAGAAAAAAAGACAAAATAAATCAGATTCAAGCAGAAAGAAGACAATAATAAAGATACCAGCAGAACGAAATTAAATTGAAAATAGAAATAAAGAAAAAATCAACATAACAAAAACCTGTTTCTTCAAAAAGAATAATAAAATTGAAAATTCTCCAGCATTATTGACAACCAGAAAAAGAGAAAAGACACATATTATTAATATCAGGAATAAAACAGATTATATCACTATATACCCTGCAGATATTGAAAGACTAATAATGTAATACTAAGAACAAATTTTTGCCCATAAATTCTACAATCTAGAAGAAATGAACCTAATCTTTGAAAACACCAAAACTCAACTAAAATTAAACAGATAATCTGAATTTAATAGTTTCATGTCCATTAAGGAAGTTAAATTCATAATTTAAAACTTCCTCCAAAAGAAGTCTCTAGTCTCACATGGTTGCCCTGAAGAATTGTATGTGATATTTAAAGAACAAAGAACTAGCACCAACCCAACACAATTTCTCCAGAAAACAAAGGAGGAGTTAACAATACCCAATGCTTTTATGAGGCCAATATTATTTTGATACCAAAACCAGATTAAAACAGAAGTAGAGAAAAAAGGAAAAGTACAGATCAATTATAGGTCATTGATCTAACCACAATATCCTAAAAAAGATTAGCACAGTACATCTATTAATGTAAAAAAAATAACTTAAATATCATGACCAAGAAACATTTATTTCAGATATGTAAGCTGGTTTAATTTTCATAAATCAATCATGTAATCCATAATACCAACAGGCTAAAAGAAAAATCATATGATCATATCAACAGGTGCAGAAAAAGTATTTGAAAAAATTCTACATTCATTCACATAAAAAGGAATGCTCTCAACAAGTTAAGAGCAGAGGGACAAGCCTCAAATGAATAAAATGCATCTAAAAAAGACCTACACCTAACGTTATAATTAATGATGAAATACCAGATGCTTTTTTCTTCAAAGATTAAGAAAAATGCAAGGATGTCTTCTCTTCTCAATCTTATCCAACATAACAATGGAAAATGTAGTCTCTGCATTTTCAAAAGCAAAAGAAATAAAATGCATGTGAATTAGAAAGGAAGATACAAAATTGTCACCATTTGCAGTTGACATCATTATCTACATAGAAAATCTCAAGTAATCTATTAAAAAATACCTTCTTAGAACTAATAAGGAAGCTCATCAAAGTCACAGAATACAAGATCAACACATAAAAAATCAGTCCCATTTCTAAAGATTAACAATGAAGGTGCAGAAACTGGTATGAATAATATAATACCAGACATCTGGTTTCAGCTCCAACATGTAAAGACCTTGGAAGTTGTCACTCGTGTCCTACAATAAGAAAAAGATAGAAAAACTAAAAATTAACAATTTCTTGTGGACCCATCAGAGAACGGAGGTCACGGGGAAAACTACCATCCCTAAAGCTGGAGAGACAGATGTGTTAAAAAATATACAGCAACTAAAATCTGTGGGAGAATAGAAGCCACTGGAGCCAAGCGCAGGGAGAAATATCAGGTGGTAATTTGGAAAATTCCTGAATGCGGGCTAGTGTGAGAGTCAGAAACTCAAGGAAACCACAGTCTTAGGAAGGTCTCCACATTTTGATCTGCTTTCCCTCCAGGAACCCCAGCAGGTTCTCACTACCGAGGATACAGGAACCAAGAAAAATCCCCTTATGGATCTGGAAGAGAGAATAGAAAAGTATGCATACTCTTGGAATCTTCTTCATAAAAAAGACTAACTCTCTGGGTTTCTCTTTCGCCAATAGCATAATTCTGAAACTTTATCCCAACGGAGAGAAGAGAACGCCTCTGCACTCCAGCACCCTCCAGCCTTCCTGTCTCTTGTAAAAGGAAAATAGTCAACAAGGGTCAGACTTAGAAGAAAATAGGGTGGGAAATATTGTAGCCAAGGAAAAGAACAGAGGACAAAGGAGGAAGCTCTATTGCTGGAGAAACACTTGTAAATATCACAGCCCAAAGGCATAGGCCCGTTAAAAGACAGATTTAATCAGAAGATTATAAAATGCTCCCCGGCTCTACACCTGAACACCACACCGACAGGACTCCAGTGTAATAATAGTGGATTACAGCTGAAAGAACTGCAAGACACAGACTCTATCTGAGAAGAGTGCTTAAGAGAGCCCAACGTCAGTTTGGGAGACAAAAACAGGAACACTAGAAAATTTTAAGCCCGAGGCACCTATAGCTAGGGAAAAGATAAAATAAAAGCCAATTCTTGCCAGATTAACATAAATCCTCACACTAGAGGCTTATTTACCTTAATTTATAATATCAGATACAGTATGTTCAGCATGCAACAAAAATTACAAGGCACACCAAAACACAAGAAAAATCGTAGCTTGAAGAGACAAAGTAAGCATCAGAACAAGACTCAGAAATATTATAAATGTTGAGATCATAAGACAGGAATTTTAAAATAACTATGGTTAATGTATTACGGGCTTTAATGAAAAAAGTAGACAATATGCAAGAACTGATGAGTAATGCAGGCAAAGAGAACGGAATTCTAAGTAAAAATTTTAAAATGCCAGAAAGACAAAAAAAAAAAAAAAAAACATTATCACAGAAATGAGAATGCTTTTAATGGGCCCCATCAGTAGACTGGGCACAACTGCAGAATGAACAAGTCATCCCAAAGATAGGTCATAGAAACTTCTCAAATCGAAATGCAAAGAGAAAAAAGAATGAAAAAAGATAAGAAAAGATCATCCAAGGACTATGAGACATTTCTCACTTGATGTAACATGTACAAATGGATTGTCAGAAGGAGAAGAAAGGAGAAAATGGAGCAGAGGAAACATTTGAAATAATAGCAGATAACTTTCTCAAATTAATGGTAGACACTAAGCCATTGATGCAGGAAGCTCTGGTCACACTTTGCAGGACAAATATCCAAATACCATACTTAAGGGTACCACTTTCAAGCTGCTTCAGAAAACCAAGGGTAATTAGAAAAACATGAAAGAAGCCGGAGAGGAAACATTTTGCCTGTAGAGGAATAAGAATTAGAATTACTGTGGACTTCTGCATAGAAATCCCACAAGAAGTGAGTGACAAAAAGGCAATTCAATGGAGAAAAGATGGTCTTGTCAACAAATAATGCAGAAGCAATTTGACATCCATATGAACAGAATTCCACTAAAGAGTATGCAGATGGCAGAAAAAAAAAAAAGATTTTCGACTCCATTAAGCATGAGGGAAACACAAATTTAAAGCACAATGAGATATCACAGCACAATTATCATGATAGGTAAGATAAAAACTAATGACAATACCAAAAGTTGGCAAGCGTGCAGAGCAACTGGACCACTCATGCGCTGCTTGTGGGCGTATAAGATTTTATAACTTCTCTAAAAAATCGTTTGTCAATTTCTTATAAAACTACGTGTGTGCTTATCTAGGGCTCAACAATTGCACAGCTGGGCATTTATTTCAGAGAAATGAAAATATATGTCCACTCAAAATCTGTACATGAATGTTTATGGCAGTCTTATTTTTATAGCCCTAGACTGGAAACAACCAAAATTTCCTTAAGTAGGTGAATGATTAAGTGAACTGTGGGGCATCTATATAATGAATAAAAAGAGATGAAGTATTGTTATACACAACAGTCTGGGTGAATCCCTAGTCATGCAGAATAAGAAAAGTCAATCCCCAAAAGTCACATAGATGTGTTTCCATTTATATAACATTCTTGAAATGACAAAATTATAGAAATAGAGAATAGATCCATTGCCAGAGTTTATTAGAAAGAGGGGACAATGGAGGGTAAAAGGCAGGTTTGTCTTTTTTACTATAACATTGCAACAGGAAAATTCTTTTTTTTTTTTTTTTGTAGAGATAGAGTCTCACTTTATCGCCCTAGATAGAGTGCCGTGGCGTCACACTGCTCACAGCAACCTCCAGGTCTTGGGCTTAAGCGATTCTCTTGCCTCAGCCTCCCTAGTAGCTGGGACTACAGGCGCCCACCACAGCACCCGGCTATTTTGTTTGTTTGTTTGTTTTGCAGTTCGGCCGAGGCCGGGCTTGAACCCGCCACCTTCGGTATATGGGGCCAGCGCCCTACTCGCTGAGCCACAGGAGCCGCCCGCAACAGGAAAATTCTTATGGTGACAGAATTTTACTGTATCTGGACTGTATCAATTTCAATGTCTTAGTTGCGATATTATGCTATACTTTTGCAAGATGAGACAAACAAGGAAATGGGGTAGAGGGCACACAAGAGCTCTCTGCATTGCTTCTTAAAACCTCAATATGAATGTACAATTATCTTCACTTTAAAATTTTTTAAATGAAAGATCAGGAGATGATGGCGTCACTGAGATAAAAGAGAGTAAGTAGTACCACCAAAGACTATTGAATGTATTAATAAGTCATTGGTAGTGAACTTTGCCATCATTATTTTACTGGAGTGGTGGGAACAGAAGTATGAGTTGTATGGCCTGAAGAATAAATGGGAGATAGAATATGCAGACTAGATTTCTATCAATGAGTTTAGCAAAGAGAGAAATACAGCAAATGGTACAGGGTGGTGAAGGAGAAGGAATAGTTTCTAAAGATGGGACACAATAGATCACTCTCATGAGGTAAGGGAACTAGTGCATATGGTGACGGTGAAGATTCAGGCAAGAGAAGTGAAAATAGCGCAAGCAGAGTTTCAGGGGAGGTGGGCAGGGGGAACCAAAGGGAGAGGAGGCAGAGCAAGGACAGAGGAACTCTAATGGGAACGTCTGAGACTGGGAATGTTAGCAATATGAAGTCAGAGCTAGCGCACCCAAAGAGACTTTGAAGGTATGGAACAAGGAGTTGGGGCTTGCATCAGTTTCCTTTAAGAAGTGAGAATCTAAGGCAATGGTTCTCAACCTGTGGGTCACGACCCCTTTTTAACAATGAAAATCCATCGTGGCATTAGGAAGGTTGAGAACCACTGATCTAAGGCATTGGACGAGGTGGGGTAAAGGTCAAGCGAAAGGGGCCATTATTTGAGGGGAGTAATGAAGATAGGTGGGAGGAAAATAAGAGAAAGAAATGACCTGGGACATGTTGAAAGGATTGCTGAGTGGCCTGAGGGCCCAGCTGAGGTTGGCAATTCTGACAGAGCCACCGGTGTTTGGGGTGCTGCTCCTTTCCTACTGTGTGATTGGAAAAGTCGGTTCCTTGGCGAGACCCAGAACTGGGGCTGACTAGGGCAGATGTGGCATTTGGAGGGCAAGGGGATGAGGATGCAGTCAATGCTGAAGCAGTATGTCCACGATCCTGGCTGGATAAGAAAGAAGGGAAGAGAAATGGAAGGGCTTGCGAGGCTGGACTCCACTGTGAGGCCAAAAAGTAGATGACATGGGACCCAGCCTTTGCTGGAATTAGTCCCAGTGGGATGCTGGCACTGAGCCCTTTAGGAGTAAAACTGTGCCCAGTGGCTCCAAGTGGCTGGCCAGGTAGTTAAAAGTCATACTGGTGTAAAGCCTGGGGGCATGGGTGACTCTTCCATGTGCATATAGTTGAGAGCACCCAGGATGAGGCTAGAGCTTGGGATGTGAAGGAACCTGTGAGCTGGTCCTTAGAGAAATGGGATGAACGAGGATAATTCTCATATCTATGTACACTCTCAGCCCCTGTCCTTTGGTTAGTAGTCAGCATTGGGAAAGAATATAAGTAAGAACAGAAGAAAACCTGGTTTCAGGGAAAGCCAGAAAGTGAGGGGAACATTCTAAAACAATCTAGTTTCCTGTTTGTTATTAGGTTTATTTGTTGCTCTTTAAGCTGAGTGGGAAAAGCACAGATCATCTCTACATGTTTCACCATTTTGACCTCATGAAATCCTAGAATTGCAGTGAGAAGCCTATCTCAATCTTACTCCCAAATCTCTGATGTCAGGTATGTTTTTTCCAACTTGAGTCCTAGTATTCATATAACAAGAGGATTGCAATGGATAAGATCTATGTTTTCCTCTGGCTGTCATGTCTGTAGGCCCCAGATACATCTGCTAGGGTCTTCCTGAAATATCACAGTTAATGTCCAACAACTTGTCCTATCTGGAAAGAAAGGGCCTATAAGAAGACACTTGAAGCTTGGTTATTGAAAGTGCAAACCCCAGTTCAAAAAGATTACTGCAGACATTACATCACATCTTTGTATCAGAGACAGACTCCCAAGATGAATGGGCCATTATAATCTAACATTTAAACAATTCACCTTTGGAAACTGGCTGTTTTTCACTAACAATGTGTGTAATTTGAGCAGGTTATTTCACCTCTCTGTTTCTCATTTTCCTCAAGAATAAAATGAGGATGACAGTAGCCTGTATCTCACATGATTATTCTCAATATTAAATAAAATGATGAATGTAAAGTTTTTAACATAGTGCCAGACACTTTGGAAGAACTCAATACATGTCGGCTATCATTATAATTATTATGATGATAAATACATTATTATAAGAGGGGCCCAGTGCTACATGTCTGCTGTCTGAAATCTCTATATGAAGAAATATCTCTATACAGTAAAGTCTATAAAAATAAATAACATACACCATTCCATGTTCTGGGGCCTTGTACTTGACAAGGGAGATTTCCAGGCATGTCATGAAGCCATAAACTTTCAAGAAAGGTTGGAGGTCACATCAATCAAACAGCAGTACATTTTTCCTCCTATCTCAGAAGGCATATGTCCTCAGATGTGTTCAGATTTCTGGTTTTTTCCAATTCACTGAAAATTTCTCAGTTGAGAATACCTAGTGGTCTCGCCTTAATTCCCTCCCATCCCCCATATAAGCCTCCTCTTAAGCTCCCTTCCTTTCTTCTTTTAATACTTTTCTTCATCCCTCTTAATCTTCTCTTCTACTTTAACCCTTCTCCTTTATTCCCTTTTATTTCCCTTTATTCCACTTTCCTCCATCCCCTTTATTCCACCGCACTCCTCCCCTTTATTCTATATCACCCCTCTCTTTATACCCCTATACCCACTGCCCTATATCCCCCCTTTATCTCCTTTATTCTATATCACCCCTTCTCTTTATACCCTCTGCTCTGTATCCCCCCTTTATCTCCTTTATTCTATATCACCCTTCTCTTTATACCCCTGTACCCTCTGCCCTATATCCTCCCTTTATCTCCTTTATTCTATATGACCCTTTCTCTTTATACCCCTGTACCTTCTGCCCTATACCCCCCTTTATCTCCTTTATTCTATATCACCCTTCTCTTTATACCCCTGTACCCTCTGCCCTATATCCTTCCCCTTTATTTCCCATGACCCTCTCTCCCTTTTTTCTCATCATTATTTCTCCTTACCCCGCCTCACCCCTCCCCTTTAATCCTTATCACCCCTTCCCCTATATTTCACCTTACCTTTTTCCTTTTAATCCTTATCATCCCTCCCCTTTCTTATTCTACCCCACTCCCCTCCTTATTTCTTTATAACCCCTCCGTTTATTCCACTTTTCCCCCTCCCCTTTCATTTTTTGTCCCCTCCCCATCATTCCACCTCACTCCCCTTCATTCCATGTCACTCTTTCCCTTTCATCTCATTTGTCACTCCTTCTTCTTATTCTATATGACCCCACCTTTTATTTCTCTTCCCCATTTCCTTTTCCTCTTCAGCTCTCCAGTCAGAGCCCCCTAACTCACCCCTCAAATTAAGAAGCAAGACACGGTAAGCCATGAATATGCTGCTGTCACGACACAGATGTTTATTGATAGTGAAATGCCAGAGAAGTTTGAACAATCACAAATCTTCGAGCTCTGCGGTTGTTACCCATTGTGTGATCAGTTTCTATCCCTCAATACAATACATACTTCATTCTATGGACCTTAGCAGTTGTTACCCATCAATATCAGTTATAATTTTGGATGTCATACATAACCCATATCTGTGTGTTACCAGAGCATGTCCCGCAAATTTGTACCGGAACTACAGAGACGATAGAGAAGAACATTTGTGATCAGGTAACTTTAACTACTTTGAACTATGTGTCCTTATCTAATGAGTTGTTTTGCTGGCAACAGGGTGTGAACGCCAGCTGTCTTTAAAACAGATCCAGGTAATAAACTAATTTTTCCTCTAACTTTTGACCCCAGAAAAGCTAGTTAGACTTACACTTGAGGTTTCCCTGTTGACACGACCTGAGCAAAACTGCACAGAATTTGGGGGGGGGTAGCTGTTTGACGAGCCATTGGTCTAAATAATTTGGGGGGGGGAAATCCTGAGGTGGTGGAGTTGCTGCGGGGACACGGCTATGAGTTGGTGTGACATGGTTTAGCATTGTTTGTCAGCTGTCGGGAGGCTGACCTAACGTTCTAGCATGCCTCTTGAGGGCCTTTCCAATTGAGCTCTTGAGAGGAGGGTAGGAAAGTCAGGAAAAACATGCAATCCCCTTTGAGGGAGGGAAAGCACCTCGAGATTTGTGAGCTTCTCTGGGACAGGTGTTTACCACAAATGTCACATCAATTAAAGGACAGGCTGTAGTGAGAGAAAGCCAGGATCAGGGATAAAAGAGAAAGGCAAGGTAGCACCAGGGAGCCTGGGCATGACACAGAAACATCTCTGCTTTTACCAGCTGAAGAGAACAAGCATCCCCAGTGAAGGGGCTGGCAGTGTGTTCAGAATTTCCCTCCTGACCCGAGCATCAGGTGGAACTCCTCGCCCTCAGGTCTTTACCTTCGAGACTCTCTTTAATGTTTCGTGTGACATCCCAGGTCTACCCCCACCCTTTTCCCCTGTCCGGCACCTTATAGAAGGAAAAACATCTAAGGAAAGAAGTAGCTGGTGCCAGTTTTGGCTTCTTTCTCCCGGGGCACACGGAGCAATGGGCGGTCTTGCTCCGGAATGGGGGGGTTACCCGCTCCTTCCTCATCGTCATGGGAACGGGCAGTGCCGGGAGGCACATCTGGCTCCTCAGAGGAACCTGGAAAATAGTAACAATGTTAACTCCTTATGTTTCTAGACTTCATCTTTTGCAAAGCACCCAAGGCACTAAGACCTAATTTTGAGTTTCAAATACACTATGAGGCAAGAAGGTAGGGCAGGAATGATTATCTCCATTTGACATGTAAGAAAACTGCAGCCTAACAGTAGAACACAGATCTCTAAATCTGAGCCCACCGTGAAAGCTGAGTGAAGAGCTCAGTTAGGGAAGAGAAAGAGTAAGACAGGTACCCTGTGCTCAGAGCAAATGAACAATATCACCAGGGGGTTGGGGAAGAGGGCGATCTCCTACTAGCCACCACCACCCTACAAGTAGCCTGACTAATTTCACCAAACAAATGAGTAACAAAGCTGGAGCCGATAGCTTACAATATGGTATGGAAGAGAGAAAGTAAGTGTTGCTCTTCGATGACTCTGGGGAGGACCTGTAGTCCATCACTGGGCCAGGCTGAGACTTGCTTTGGAGATCAGGGTTATCTATGGGAAATGCATCGTCTGCACCTTCTTTACGAAACTGGATTGTTTTTTGATTCTGAACTTTTTTCGGGTCGAGATCTTTAGGCACCGGGACTTCTTCCACGTTTACGATCTCTTCAAGATTGACCGCCGGGTCTTGTACTAGGTCTGGAATTGTATTGAGGATGGAGACATCTTCAGTCTCTGGAGCCACAATGGTAGCGTCATCTTGAAACTCACTGTCTTGGTCGCTCTGAGAATCTGGAATTTCCCTGTGAATTGCGGCATCCTCAGGCTCTGGGACCGCGCTGAGAACTGAGTCCTCTTCCACATTGGGATTTTCTTCAGAGTGTTGACTGACCTCAGGGGCTTCTTCGTGTCCTGGAGTTTCTTCATTATCTGAGGCTTCTTCATTGTTTGGGACTGCACTCACATCTGAGGATTCTCCCTGGCCTTGAATTTCATCAAAGTCAGAGACATCCTCGGAACTTGTAACCACATGAAGAGCTGGGACCTCTTCAGGGTTGGAGTCTTCATCTGAGCCTGCAATTCCATTGATCCCTGCAGCTTCCTCGTGATCTGGGATTTCTTCAACATCTGAGACTTCGTCATCATTTGGGATTCCTTCAAAATCTGGGACCTCTTCAAAATTGGTGTCTTCATCAGAGTCTGAGACTCCATTAACCCCTGATGGTTCTTCATGGTTCAGGATTTCATGTCCACCTGGGGCTTCTTCAGGGCTTGGTACCAGGTGAAGAGCTGGGACTTCTTCAAAATCAAGGTCTTCTTCAGAGTCTGAAATCCCATTTACCTCTGGAGTTTCATGGTCTGGGATCTCTTCATCAGCTGAGGCTTCATCATTTGGAACTTCATCAACAGCTGGGACCTCTTCAAGACTTGGATATTCTTCAGAATCTTGGGTTTCTTCATTATCTTCATTTTCGGAGGCCTCTGCATGGTCTGGGACTTCATTGGTTTCTGGGGCTTCTTCATTATTTGGGTTTTCATCAGTAACTGAGGCTTCTGGACTGTTTGGGATTACATCAAGATAGGGAACTTCTGCAAGGTCCAGGTTTTGGTGATCTTCAAAATCTTGTCCTTCTTCAAGGTTATGGTTTGCGTTTTCGACAGGGTTCAGAATTTCTTGCACATCTGGGGCTCCTTCAGGGCCTGGGACCATGTCAAAATATGGTGTTTCTTCAAAGTTTTGGAGCTCAACAAGTTCTGGAATTTCATCATCAGGTTCTAGAATATCTTCAAGGGGAGGAAGATCATCAAAATTCAGGGTATCATCATCATCTTCTTCTTCCTCATCAAGCTCTGGTATGCCTTCAAGATGTGGGCCTTGAATGTCAAGGTCATTTGGGATCTCAAGACCTTGAACTTCTCCAAAGGCTACTCCTTGATTGAGATATTCAAATACTAGCTCTTCATTGATTGACACATCTTCCTCAGAGGACTCATCTTCAGCAAGGACCTGGCCTTCAGGAAGGGCCTGGCCTTCACGAAGGGCCTGACCTTCAGCAAGGGACTGACCTTCTGTAAGGGCCTGACCTCCAGCATGGGCCTGACCTCCAGCAGGGAACTGACCTTCATCAAAGGGCCTGCTTTGAGCAAGGATAGCAGCCCGGACTTCAGCAGAAGTTTCCGCTGGATCAGAAAGTAAAGCATCCTCTTCCATCTTTATGCGTGCACTCCTGGATAGGAAGAAATTTGAAAATGTCAGTTAGTTTGTGGACTTGCATTAATTAATATAAAGATGATCTGGAGTTGAAAGACTCCATAGGAGAATGTGCTTCAAGCTAAGCATAAACAAACTCCAAAAAATACTCACTGGATCTTCCTTAGGTTCCTGCGTCGGATAAAATCAATGGCTTCTGGGCTGGATTTCCACACACGCTTAGCAACTTGCCTCTGAATATTGGGAGGCACCTGAGGGTAACATTAGTAACATTAGCCTTTATTGCACAGCATCTTTTCATTTATATACATCTCTATGGAGTACTCAGGACTGAATGCACCATGACCAGCTAATGCTGGAGGAATGTCTAGACTGGAAGTTGTTGTGGCTGCCTGCTATGTCTACCTACAAGGATGCAAGTACAACTGTCTCTAGTTTGGAGTACAGGAGAGGGATATGGATAATAAGTGTATCCAAAACTTCCACCTACCTGGAAGAGGACATCCCAGTTATCAATCATTGCACGGACCACATTGACAGAAGCAACATAGTGGTCAATCCCCAGCTTTGTTTTCCTGGACTCCCTCTTTCCAAACCGTCCCTTCTTCAGAAGAGTAGATCCAAATGCCAAGGCCAAATTATTAGAAGTCATACGGTTGCCTGAAACCTAGGTAAGGGAATACAGAATGTGATTGGCCCTGACCCAGTACTGGAAGTTGTACAAATAGATTTGTCTAACTCTTTCCCCTTTCCACTCCTCCCCCACCCCTTGCCTATATACTCAAACACATGTCCCGTCTTAAAGTCCTCACTACCCTTTCCCAGATCTGTTTACCAACTGTCCATCATCGCCAATGGAGTCCTCGCAGTACTCAGTGATTTTATGCAGGGCCTTCAGCAGACGCTCCAGGGTGTCACTGTGGCTGGGTGGCAGCAGGTAGACCAGCAACTGCAGGGCAGAAAGCTGATCCTGGGGCTTCAGAGCTGAGAAAGGAAAGCAGGGGCTGACTAAGGGGGCTAGCACTGGCAGCAGCCTGATACCAAAGAGAATGAGATTCTGGTAGAAAATTGCTGACACCTATAGAGTAAGTACTCAGGCAAATTGCCATTGCTCATTTCCAAAGCATTTGAGCTCAGGAACCCTGAAAGCAAGAAGTACTCTCATTTAAATCAGACCTCCTGTTTAGAACCTGGGTTTTTCTTTGCCCTAAAAGGGTACACACAGCTTGGAAATCTCTGGAGAAATTTCAAAGCAACAAATTTATAATGGAAAATTAAACAAGAAAATAATCTGGAGAGGGTTTTTCATTGTAATTTTTATTTATAATTGACAAATCATAATTATATTCCGGAGAGATTTTTTTCATCTTCTTATGTTCATTCTGCCTTGATTCCTTGAAGTCCATAGTCTGAGCTCTGTCCTTAGAACTCACTCCCCCAGGCCCCTGTGATATTTCCTTTCCTTGCCCAACAAGAGAGGGCAAAAGACTCACTTGCTGTCAGTAAGAAGGACATGTACAGATCATCTGGCAGCAAGGAGTCCCTCATGTCACGGAAAAACTCCTTGAGGAGTGCAGCCACATCATGCACGTTCTGATTGTCATCCAGCACTACATCCACCCCGTTATCAAATTCTTCACGGAGCTAGAGAAAAGGAGAGAAGACATGAATTGTCTGCCTGCCCCATAACAGGCTCCCCTTGGCATTATAAGTTCCAGGCTTCAGTGGACATAGCTGGCAATGTTGTGTGCCTGGGGGGCCATTCAGGAGATCGTGCTCCCCCTACCAGGCATAACACTCCTCTCAGGTTTACGGGGGAGCCCCCTGCCCTCCCACTTTTTCTCACCTGAGGAACACACATGTAAACATAGTCAATTTACCTTACGCACTCTCTGCGCAGAGTGTTCAACAGTGAAAATCCCCACTGTGCGTAAGCCTGAAAAAAAAGCCCAGGGGATACTGATCATTTCTGACCCCCTTCCCACCACCACCATGGCATTTCTCTTCTCCTCCCCCGCTGCATCCAGACCTCCCCTGGTGTCATGGGAATGTTGTCCAAGCCCTTCATCCCAGGACCTCTTTCTTTTCTCTTTCGGGACCACCCCTTCTTTCCCTTTAGTGCCTCCCTCCATGATTTTACCCATTTGCACCGCCCTTACCGTGCTTCTCAATGAAGCTGCAGCAAGTCTCAACAACCTGTGGGATCTGCTTAGCGACCGGATTGAGGCTCATCTTCCTCGTGGATCCCAGAAGTCTCCGGCCGATCTGGAAGGAAACTTTTGAAAGTTGCAGAACCCGCATCAACACAGCCCCGTCTTCCAGTTCGGCCAGAGAATCGACGCATATAGCACCCTGTGGAGAAACCCACACCATCTTAAAATGGGGGAGGAGGGTCAACTCCCACCTTCCTGAGCACTGCCTGCCATTCAGAACCGGAGGCATTCTTTCTGTGGAAGACCAAACACACGACTCCAACACGTGCGAAGTTCCCCCTCCCCGTGAGGACGCTGGCCTTGACTCTCCAGCCCCACATTCCTGCACACCTCAGGAAGAGTTCCTGCCTGAAACCGGGAGGATTTGACTTACTCGACGCCCACGGCGAGTGAACTCCTGGGGCAAGGTGGGTTCATTCCGTCTGCGACTGAAAAAGCGCCGGATGCGGCCAAACAGCCTCTGCACCACGTTTCCCCGACGACGCCGGCCAGCAGTTGGACCGGTGGCTTCTTCAATCTGCATCGCGGCTGTTGTTAGTTCAAGATGCTTGCGACGGATAAGCTCATTTACCAGCACCTCTTCCAGGCGAACGCCAAATGTCTTGAGTGACACGACTGGGGAATCAGGCAGAGAAAGAATGAGAAACGTCAAAGCCCTGCAGCGCTTAAATCAGGAGGAACTGCAGAGGCTGTTGCCCTCCTCCAAGCAACCACCCACAGTCAACCCCACCCCTTCAGACCTACAGCGCCCCTCCCTGGGGAGGGAGCCAAAAAGACCCTGCAGTGGTTTGGCAAATGGATTCAGCTCCACTCAACTACCAAGAAGGGGCTCAAGGTCCCTGCCTTAGGTCCTCCCCGGGGTGAGCACCTTAAAGCAAAGTGATCGATTTCTTCAAGTTGACCTGTCCGAATTGGGTCCACCAGGAAAGCTCTGGCAGGTCTGGGAGGACCGCCCCCTGCGCCTGCAGCTATTGCGCAATTTCCTAATATCACCCCCTATGGGCTTTTGGGGGGGCCGGAGGAATGCTGGAGCAGCGGGCACTGCCAGTCTCCAGTAGCCCGGATCATACTACAGAGGGGTCATACTTCTTTCCAAAAGAAAATACAAGAAGCCCTCACCCCTCTGTCGTCCTCTCAGAGTCTGAAGCCATTTCTCCAGGGTGTTTGGACGGTCATTAGGTACAGCTATGGGAAGAGAAAAAAAGGCACACACACACACGCAGGCAAATGGGACTTAGCAAAGGATTAAAACATCGCAATGCATTGATCTGCAGCACAGAGGGGGACGGTGGTGGTTGGGGGCAGCCCCGCCTAGCCCGCGAAAATTGGTTTGCTTTCTCTCAGCCTCAGTTTCCCCGCCTGACGACAGAACCAAGCCTATGTAACACATATGAGACTCCAAGAATTTAACCAAACCGGATAATCTGAGGCACCAGGCGCGCACCGCACCTCTTGCTACGCACCAGTAGTCGCGCATCACAACACTTAAAAACATAAATTCAAGAGCTCTGCGGCGCCCGGATCACGCAACAGAAAAGGGGAGGGGCTGTGCCCGCAGCGCCACCGCGGGTAGGGGTCGCCAAGTTCCTGTGGGCGCGCTCCAACTGCGGTTGCCGTCGGCTCTCCGCTCTGCAGCCCGAGAAGTGGCTACACCTGGCTGAACCCGGCCGGGGTGGCTGCCCGCAGGGTCTCCTCACCCCTCGCTTTACCCGGTTCTAGCTGCGTGCGCTGCGCGCGCCTAACGAACCTGACGCCCCTTGCACTTTCCCATCTTGCTGGGACGCCCCCCAGCCCGCACGACCCCCGTTCTGCTCCCGTAGCCTCAGCAGCCGCAGCCGCGCTTGTACCCTTGAGATGCCCTGGTGTTCTCGAACTACACCCTGCGTTGCATCCCGCTCGCTCCCCGGCAGCCAGCTGAGGTGGGCAGCGCTCACAGCGCACCTCTCGCCTGCCACTTCCCCCGCACCCCCAATCCGCGCCCGCACCCCGGCAGGCAAACCGCGTCCGCACCGTACCGCGTCCGCACCGTACTCCGGCTCATCTCACAGCTTGGTGCGTGTCTCTCTTTGGCTCCCTTTCACCATCTCCCTGTCTCCCTCTACTCTCTGTCTCTCAACCGCGATGTCTCTGTCTTACCTCGGCAGTCTCTTAGAGTGTCCCTCAGAGCCTGGGGATTGCTCGGATTCTCCCACCGCACCTGCTGTGTCTGACACTCTTCACCCGTCCTCTGTCCACGTGTCTGTCTCTGACATCTGCCTGTCTCTTTGACTGCTTCTCAACTCTCAGGCTTCGACCTAACTCAACTATATCTCTTCCACAATTCAACAAACAGCCTTCAACTCCCACTTCCTAGGTTCCCCAGGGGCCAGGAGAACCCACCAGGTCCGAAACCAAACGCGAGCCCCTCCCACCCTCTTGGACCCCTGATCTGTCCTGTCCTGCCCAGAGGGTCCACTCACCCAAAGGTGAGGATGCCACACTCCGGGGGGCAGCTTACCTCTGTCAGGTTTGAAGTCCGAGAGGAAATGTCTGGCCACGAGTTCATGATAAGCAGTCTCTTGCAGCTTCAGACGCTCCAACTCTGAGAGGCTGTGTATTGATATCATCTTCATCTTGCGGACCGGGTTGTAGTCCGGGGAGCCTCCCAGGACATTCACTAAAATAATCAAGGTGGACAACAACAGCAAAAGGGGCATGATGTTGGGGCTCAATGCCCTTGCTGCCTTCCGAAAAGGGATGCAGCCACCCATTCTAGAATCAGATCATTATCAAAGCTGCATCATCCAATTGTCACTGGACCTAGTGGAGGGAACTAGGAGGGAATGATGGGGGGGTGAAGGGGGAGGGAAAACTGGGAGGTGGCTTCACCCTCAAGCAGAGCAGCTTCTGGTTGCTTATTAAAAAAAAATCAACTCAAAAAAAATCAGCCTTGCACAGATAGTCCAGAAAAGAGAAAACATAATTATTAAAAAAAGTAGAAACAAAAAAAAAAGGAAAAGAAAAATAATTTCATTCGAAAGGTACTTTTAAGACAAGAGAAATACAGCATTTCCCATTAATTAATTAGAACCTTGATAGAGCTTATTTTTACTTTTTCACGATGATACTAAGTGCTGTTGAGTAAGTAGGGAACTTTCAACTAGGTTAGGAGCACTGCAAAGTTATACAACTCTTCCAGAAAACATACTGGACATATGGATCTGGAGCCAAAAATCATCCCCAGGCCCTGTGATCCAGTAATTCCTCTTCGAGGAATCTATCCTAATGAAATCATCCTACAGACGGGAGAAACCATATGCGCATGATCCATAACAGTAAAATAAATAAATAAGGGAAGAAGAGCTATCATAGCAATGAGACTAGTTATGTAAATTATGTAACGACCACAGTATGGAAAGTCATGCAATCATTAAAGAGATGTTTACAAATAGCTTTCTAACAACAAATACAAAAATACAGAATTTTGTTAATTATGATTACAACTATGTGAAGAAAACATACATAAAAATACAAGACTGAAGGAAATGCTCACAAATGCCAAGCAGCATCTGCATTAAGTGCGGAGATTTTGTTTGCCTTTTTCCTTTTCTCTATTTACCTGAAATTGTACAACTTGATTATATCATTTTTTCATGAAAAATATCCATTTTTACCAAAACAAACATAACTTCTAGTGAGACTCCCTATGCAGAACCAGTGATAAGAGTGGAGTTTGTCTTAGCGTAATAGTAAACCTGTTTCATATGATAAGCCATCCCCATGGTGCCCACTAGCCCATACAACTTCCAGACTGCATGGCGTCTCCCACTGGGCATCTCCTTTTACCCCCACATGCAATTCTTTTCTGTACATTATACCTTATTTGTTTTTTCACTCATTCATTAAAAGAAAAAAAAAACCTGTATTAATTGCCTGCCTTTGTGCCAGGTTTTACAGACTCAACGGATGAGCAAGAGAATTCTACTTCTTTTATAAAAGATTTAGCAGCGCAGTGAAGGAGATACATAGGTTAGCAACACTTTACAAAACCTTGTGATAAGTCAGTCTGCCAATATATAAACAAAGTACCATGAGATCAGGAAGGAGAAAACGTCTAAGTCTGCCTGGAGACAGGGAGGGGGGAGTGTCCAGAGAGAGAACAGCTTGTGCAAAGGCAAAGAGACAGGAGAGAGGTTGTCATCTTCTTGAAGCTGTATAAAGGGATTGGAAGGAGGTAAATCTCGATAGGCAGGGATGAGATCATGAGTGGCCCTGTAAGCCATGTAAGGAGTTGGATTTTCTCCTGAAGGCAATAGGGAACTACTGCAGGGTTTTAAGCAGAGAGTGACAGAGTAACCTAAGAAAAACTACAGGGAGCCATGAAAAAGCCTAGTTTAGGTAGAGACCCTGAAGTAGGTACTGGCCAAGAGGCAAGGGATACTGACACAAGTCAGTGTCACTGGGGCTGAAGTAGGGGATGGATTTTTACAGATGGTGTTGACAGGACTTAGAGAAAACTTCAGTTGTAATGGAAAAGAAATAATTTAGGATAACTCTCAAGTTTATGTTTTGGGTGAATGTGTGCATGCTTGTTCCTGTTAGAGAAGGTATTTCGGGATATGGGGAATTAAACCTTTTGACAAGAAGGAAAGTAGTTATATGCCACTTTTCTGGGCTTCCTTTTCCCATGAAGTTTTCCAATAATCTTCTATATATTATGGGGGAAACTTATCATGAGAGTGCAGACAAAAGCTAGGTAAGGGCTTGTGACGCAATCACCTAAATAAATGAGCTATCTTCTGTCAAAAAATAAATCACACCAGGATTTTTTTCCCAAAATTCTTTTTTTGCTCACTTTCCTTAATGGCCAAAGTCACAGGTGTTAGAAATAAGCACACTATAAGAAAAAATGAGGGGTCTTTCTATGACTTTTGAACTAAGCCAAGAAGAAATCCCTAGCATATATTTTAAAGCTGCTTCAACTGCAAAGCCCCATCCTCTGGACCCAAAATTAACACTCTTAAGTCCAAGAAACAAACTACAACCACAAAATGATCATTTTAATCAAAGGCCCATGCATCTAACCACATCCCAGACTAAGCCTCTAGCAATTCCCCACTGGAGATAATAGATCCAGAGTCTATTATAAGGGTCTGAACCTGACACACACCCTTCTTTTGGCTTAATTTTTCTAACATCTCTTCCCTTGCCCCAATCTGGACATTTTTTTTGTACCAGTCTTAAAGTTTGTGTTCTTTCTTCTTATCTAGGCTTGCCATAACTGGTCCTCCAAAGAGCATAGCTGGTTCTTTTATATAAAACCAGGATGCAAATCAATCCTTCCTTTTCCCCCAAAATAAAGTAAGAACCCCAAATAAGTAAAACCCCAAATCAACAACAGCCCAAAAAGGAGAGAGAGAGAGAGAGAGGCACAAAGAGAAAACCCTTTGAGAGATGAGTCAGTCTAGAAGCTTACAATTCCAAAGGAAATCAAAGGCTTTAGAATAAACCATTTGTCATTGCCTTCCTGCTCCAACATACAAGGCAAAACTTAAGAGCAATTATATGCCACAGTTCTAGCAGCAAAACCTTCCCTGTCTTATTTGCTTTCAACCCTCTGCAAGGTACCAGTAGGTTACAAGACAGAAGCAGAGTTAGGAAGACCAGTGTACCCAGACAAGAAGCAGATGGGTAGGATGGAGAGGGGAGATGAATAGGCTGGCTTCAACACTTTGAGAGAGGCCTATAACAGGTTCTTGAGGTCTGAATAGTCATCCTAGGGCCTGACTTTCCAAGCTGAACACAAAAGGAGGCTTCCCACCAAGAATGAGGTGCCAAGGGAACTCTCTTGCTGTAAAGTGTCTTCCCCTTTCCTTTTCAGTATGCCATGGCACTAGCCTGAAGGGACCATGAGATCAGAAAGATAAGAAGGAAGATGAAAGCAACCTAGCAACAGTTTCAGTCTAGAAGTCAAGATATTTGCAAAAACAGTGTCTTTAGACAAATGTCTGTACTACATACTGGAGTTAGAGGCAAAGAGAACTCATTTCAAAGCCAAGCTTTATAACTTCTGAGCTGTGTGGCCTTAGGGAAGTTAACTGAATTCTCTGAGACCTAGTGACTTCCTTATAAAATGGGGAAACGATGCAGTACTCATTTCAGTGTTTCTGTTAGAATTGAATTAATAATGTATATGTGACGTTTAGCATTGTTTTTTAATAAAAATATTAACCTTAAAGGTTCTTTGCAGTGGACCTGAGTTTACTAGGTCTTCGATGAACCTACTGTGTTTGATCTTGTCTAAATTTGAATTAATTTTATACAGAGTAAAGAGATCTCACATGACTATTGGAAAGAAATTGTTCTTCTCCACTCTCCAGCTTCGTCAAGGTCAAGTATTAAAAAAAATCAGCTTATAAAATTTAGAAAAGAAAAACTAACTACATAGGTCAATATTTCAAATGTTATCCTTCAGATTAGTAAAATGTCTGTATGTCCCCAAATTTATTTCACTTTCAAACCATCCAGTATTACATTGTCACTAGCAATGTGATCATTTGCTAATCATTTGGATCAATAAAAGGGCTAGAATATTAGCAGGTATCAAGAGGGAGAATTTGAACAAAGAGTAGAGGGAGACCCAAATCAAGTCCCCAGCAATACAAAAAGGAGAACACTTGGGTGACATCAAGCCTGCACTTTGAGTCTTCCCAAAATGCAGAGCTCAGATGGAGAAATCAGTAAACATCAGAAAAGTCACCCGTTTTGACATTGCATGGACAGAAATGTTTTCAGCAAGGCACAAATCCACAATCTTCACAATGTAGAGGACTAATTTACCCCATTACCTTAATAAAATAGTTAGGAATAGTGCAGTGCTCACTTGTGTCTTCATAAATTAGGCACTTTATGGCACAATAAGAATTTTGCTCCAAGCTTCTGCTTCAGAGGTTAGGAAATTGATAGGGAATGGGGCTGGATACCCAAACTACATTGCAGCTACATTATTCAAATGTCTACTGGCAGTGACAGTAGCTAATCTTCATTAACATATCACAACATGGGAAGGAGACATAGGTCTTTATATTAAAACATTTGAGCACCAATTTGATCTGCTGACACCTTACCTCATTCATCCCTGAGCATTAAAAAATTAGCCTTAAATTTGTCATCTCATGACTTCCATTTCTGCAAAGCCTACAGAGGCTGTGGGAAAAATAGCTCATTTTCAGCAATGTAGTGGGTGGTGATATCTCAAGATGGTTAAATCTGGGTACAGTGCTCTTCAATGCATGAAGTCAGCCTATCATGTCATAGAAGAAGCTCATAAACTGGAGATAGTACTATCAGAACAGATTGAGAAAAGCTTTGGCTTCAACAACAACAACAAAAAAAAATCATGTTTCAGGAACTTAGAATATTAGAATGGTTCAGAAATAGAAGAGACCTCTGTCATCCTTGAGTCCCCAAACCACTGTTGACAGTTCAGAAAACCGAGGCTGAGAAAGAGAGTTCAGAAAACTGAGGCTGAGAGAGAGAGAAGGGTTTTCCCAAGGCCATATAGCAATTTAACAGCAAAGCCTGCGCAAGCACCCAATTCTCCTCAGTTACAGGGCTCTTTCCATTGCCCCATCCACCTTTGCTCTCAGTAGCTGCAAGATTCTGCATCACTAAATAATGAAATCAAAAGAATGCACACATAATCAAAGCCTAATTCCACAAGCCAGAGGAGGTCATATCTGAAGGCAGGCAGCCACCACAACATCTTTGTAAAATAAGTACAGTCGTCATTCCATTGAACGTGGGATGCCCTTGTTTAATTTTATTGACTAAAGAAACAACTCAAGTTCAGGATCATGAAAGGCAATTTTATGCTATAAACATCCCAGAGCATAGCATGAATAAGGCAGCATGACATCAAATACAACAAGATATAGATATTGTCACTATTATCGGCAATATGTGTCAGGGTGCATAATAGTGCTGGCATCACAAGCTGTGTCATGTATATCTTTTTTCCCTTTTAAATGCTGCGTCTAGTAAATTGTGGTGAAAGAAGTAAAAAATAAGATGTTCTATCAATAGGAGGTAAAATGTTTTAATGCCTAATTTGTCCTGTTTTTCATTTTCTCAAAAGCTTTCCATATGCCCATTATCTCCAGACGCTAGCACACAGTAGGTGTTCAATAAGTGTTTGTTGGGTGAATCATAAGATTATAAACCCTGAGGGTTTGAAAGAACATAAAGCTCTTGTAATTAAAACAGCTACTCATGATTCACCATAAATGAATCATGCCATTTTATTCTTACAACAACCCCTAGGAAGAAAGTAAGTTGGAGATTATTTTCTTCCATTTTACAGATAACAGACTAGGGCTCTGGAGAAGTTTTGACTTACCTAAAGTTTCGCAAAAATGCCATGAAGGAATATGAGCTGGGAACCAGCTATCTATCCCTTCCTATCCCTGGGCCAGGACTTGCCCTTCCCACCAAACCATTGATATTGATCACTACCATCAGCTGTCTGGAACTAGGAAAGTCCAAAACAAGACTAATTTCTTTTCTTTCCTAAGGAAGTGGCTAGATTTGGGGAAAATGGGAATTCATTTAGATGGAGATATACATGTACGTATGTATACAACTTCAAGACAGACTATCATGAAAGGTAAGATAGAGAGGGTGGATAGGGGATAAGGGCCCTAAAGACCCTATGTATTCATCTCTTCAATTCTCTTACCCAGCCTAACCCAACCCAATAGCCGTGTGTCCTGGAAAGCTCCTGATCCTGGGCTGGAACCAGGATTCAAATCCCAGTCTCATTACCCAAAAGTTCACTATGTAAACTAAATTATGCAATTTGAACCAAACGATCTCACTTCTCTGAGCCTCAGATCCATGTCCCTACAGAATAAAAATCATGATACCTAGTAGATGTGGCTATGGTGAAGATTAAATAAAAGACAGAATGGAATGAAAGAATCCTCCAAAGGGTACCCAAGGGAGTATTGTGCCTCCAAAATACCAGGGAGGAAGACTGAGTTCTACTATCCAGAATGAGAAAGACAGTAACCACCCGCTCCATGAAGAATGCCCCTGCACCATCCTTTGAAGGTGAAAATGGGTGCTCACTCACTGCCAGCAGGAAACACACTAGGGGTAAGATGAACTATTTCTTCACTGGGTCTTTCATGGTGAGAGATGCAAGGCAGCTGAGTGTGGGGCATGGCAGAATTAAGTGTAGTCTGTAAAGCGGAGAAAAAAGCTAGCCAGGCCCACAAAAAGGGATTTAGTCCCTACTTTTGACTTCCTCAGCAAAGTAAGCGTGTCATTCATGCTGGAGATGGCAAAGGGACATGGAAAGTCATCTGGAGTGGAAAGCCCCAGTTCCTGCCCTAAGGATCATGCTGTCCAGTTGGAGGTCACATAAACACCAAGTATCTGAGGGACTATCAAGAAAGTCCTACGGGTCTAACATGATCCTTTTCTGCACTCATTTTAATATATTTCCTCTTTTTGTTCCTTTAAGAAATAATAAGAATTGACTTTTTCCCCAGTTCCACCAGCACTGGACAGACTCTCTTACTCAGCTGTAGGTTGTTAGTGTGCACTGAGTAAATTCTGATTCATTCTTCCCATCTTCTCCCCTCCCCTCCCCCTCCGCAAAGCTTGCCTCTTTGAGACACACACCCTTTTAGACACACACACAGTCCTACACACAGACATCCATCTGGACAAATGCCCTCCCACCTTCAGAATAAAAAGTTCTCAGAATCTGTGTTGAGAGCTCCTTCTCCTCTACCTTTCCCCCCAACTCCTACCAGCACCTCATCTCCTTTGCTTGTATCTTCCCCAACAAGCATTCAGTTTTCTGCCTGTTTCCTTTTTCAAAATCCTGTCTGAGTGGCTGTCACAGGGAATTGGGGCTGAGAGAGATGTTTTTCCCTGGAATTTTCATGCTAGGAATATTTTAAAACTACACTAAAATAACCGTATTTTAAAAATATCATCATCAGTCAGTCAGTCTGTCTGTCTGTCTGTCCCCTTTCAAAAGGAGACCCCTAGTTTGGCTATGTGGTGAAAACAAAAAGTCCTAGTCTAGATTCAGGAGGTCTGTTCAGTCACTAAGCAGCTGGGTGAACTTGGGCAAGTCACAGAGCATCTCCAAGCCTGAAATACAACTGGCATAATTTGTTATTATCTGCTTTATCTATAAGAACAAGAGAGACATATCCCCCTTCTCTACAGAGTCCTTGATTCTTTTAATGGACTTAGCCAACTCCAGGCCACAGGGCCACAGGGCTGCTATCCATACTTGCAGAGCTGCCCAATCTCTCTGAGCAGGCCTCTGGGTGTCTGAGCTGATCTCCCTCCTCCCTACCTGAGTCCTCGCCCACTGCACTCCCTTTGCCCAGAGCAAGGGATAGAAGTGGGGGTGGAGGGGCTGTGGACTCTGCACCTTCCTCCTAGTGGGCTTGTCTTTGGCCTCTGGATGCCACAGCAGCAGTGTGCAGCCTTCAAGCTGGGTTGGGTTGCACCACGTGCTTATCCTGCCCCTTATGTAACCGCAGGGAGCGCAGAACCTGCAAAATTAATCCAAGCCCTGTGGTGAGTGCTCAGAAACCACTCTCCGCTGCCTGCCCCGCTGAGAATTCGAAAAATGAAATCTTTCTTGGGAGCTTTATGTTTCAGCCATCAAATGCAAAAGCCTAGGCAACTTGTTCAGTATGCTCTGGACTCCTCTCCCTCCCTCCCCTCTCTCTCCTTCAAAGGGATGTCCTCCCCTTCCCCTCTCATGCCCCTAGGTGGGCTGCACTCAGGCCCTTCCAGCTCTGTCCCTGCACTACCTCTTGGCAACCCTTATGGTGTGGCGAGGGAAAAGGAGGCTGTATGATGGGAAAAGTGGCATCTCAGCCACTGCTAGTCCCAAGACAAGCTACAGACCCCGCCAGCACTTGGCTCTGTCGCTATGATTCCCCCAGCTCTCTGTAAACCTTTTTGCAATGGGGAGGAGGCTGATTCACAGCAATTTTCTACAGATCAACCAGCTCAGTAGCCTTACTACCTGTTTGCTGAATTCCCTGGGCCACACCCACTGTTTTTCACAGTACCCTCAGATCTCCTCTTCCTCTCATTCAAAGCTAATCTCTGCTTTTAAGATTCAGCTCAAGGATCCCTTCCTTCTAAGTGCACTGAATTTCCCCTCCCCTGGTCATGCTGCAGAAGTGGAGGTTCAGATGGCTAAGGAACTTACCCAAGGACACAGCTAATTAGCGATAGAGCCAAGATGAAGGTCCAGAACTCCTACATCCCAGCTTGGTTCACTTTTTGCCTCCCTTCTGCCCTGACTTTTGTAGCTTTCCAGGGCAAGGAACAGCCTTTGTACACAGGACCTGCACAAGAAACAACCCCTTCCCCTCCTTGCCTGGCTCTTACTGCTCTTTGCTTCCCAGTCTTATGCAAGGTCTTTGCTCTTCCAAACTCAGAGAAAAAAAAGTCATTTTGTTCAAAATTCAACGAGCAACAAGAGCAAACAGAAAGTGACTTCACAAAGTTCTCCACCCACCTGATGGCAATGGTCTCAGTCACCTACGCCCCCCACAGCCCTCCCCTAACACAGTCTTCAGTTTTCTTGTTCTGTCTTCTTTGCATATCTAGGCCCCTAAGGAAATCAGCAGGCCATTCACATCTACCCAAACCTTCTTATCTTTTAATACCTCTTCCAAAAATATCCTCTTCTAATCTGCACCTACTATCCATATAGAAAAATCACCATTCAACCAAGCAAAAACATACTATTTACAAGAGCTAAATGTTCTTATCTGATGCACCAAGGGCAATATGGGGTTATTCAGTAAGGGAAATTTCAGATACATAACCACACCCCTTCCCAATTGAATTCTCTCCTCTGTTGGGCCAAGTAAATGGATAAAGAGAGAGGGTTGTTGACAAAGAACAAAAGAAATGGGGAAAAAAAAAAGGAGAGAAGAGTCAAGAATGTCAGAAACTATGGGCCAGTACAGAAAGAGTTAAGAAGAGAGAAGCAGAGCCTGTCCTAGGGAGAGAAGGAAGAAAAGGAGGGGAAAGGAGAGAGCACAGCTTCTGACTCCAAGCATAGCTACTTGGAAGCCCAGAAATATCTGGACTTATTCTCCAAAGGTTCAGAGATGCGGCTCTTAGGAGCCTGGATGGGAAATGAGATCCACAAGTGCAATAGCAAGTTTTTCTTGTCCCCTAGTAAAGACAGGGAGCTTTGGCTCTGGCAGTAGCATTGGTGATGCCCTTTTCAATTTATGTGCCACCTCACCATCATCATTACCACCACAATGCCCTTGACCTCCTCCCTCTTGGAATTAAATAAATCTTACCCAACATAAGAGTCTAATTTGAATGTTCAGTACAATTTCCTTTTCCATTAAAGAAAAGTATCTCTCCCTCCCCTCCTGTTGGAAATGGGCAGGGTGCCTCCCCTTTATATATTCTAGAGCATCAGATCAGGAGAGGGGGAGAGAGGGAGGGAGTAGCCATTTTAAGCTGGTCCAGTTTATCCATGGCACTCATATTTATATTCATATTCCCTCTCTCCTATTTTTCTTTCCTCCCTCCCCCACCCCACTGGATTTTCCTGCAGCCCCTCCTTCTGGCCCTGGCAGTTCTGCTCCCCTTCCTCACTGCACCATCCTACAGTCAATCACCCCCAACCTGCCCAGTGATAAGGAGCTGATATTGAGGTGATCTTTCTGGTGTTGCTTGCCTTTAATGTAGCATTTTAAACTCATATTCCAGGAAAAGACTTGAAGGGGGGGACATCACAGGAGATGAAAGAAAAATCAATCCAAGGAACCAGTAACATGCGTTGGTGTTGGGGCCAGCTGGGAGACATGACTTGAACATGACTGCATAGGGATCCAATTTAGGCAGAGGACTGGCAGGTTATTTACTTGGATTACAGCAATTGCCTTGGTAACATAAATACACAAAGACCTCATGATATATAGAGAGAAGGTAAGTAACTAAATATAGTTTAGCCTCAGTTTTCTCCACTGAAAAGATAGGGGAATAAATATTTACCTCATAACACTGTGAAGAAGAGTATGTAAAATAACATAGGTAAAGTACTTAACACTAACCTTGATACTGAAACCCAAAAGGGTAAAGTAGCTTGCCTAAGGTCACAAGTAGTAGAGTCACAATTAGAACCCAGTTCTTTTGAACACTCTCCCCAGGAAGGATGCTTTCCACTCTACTTCCTTAGTGCCAGTGCTATCTGTGGGGACTTTATGGGGGTGAAAGTGAGGAGGTGGGTTAGAAACTCACTCTCTGCGTGAGAATATAGACAGTCTACCCCTTACTATCAGCCTCCAGGGCTCAGGCTCCTGCCTCATCTGCCTTCTCATCCTCACTCAGGTACTATTCCCATGCCATCTCAGACTGATCCATTGCCACTTTAGCACCAACTCTGCTGCCCAATTCTGACACAGTGACTCACCCTCTACCTGTCTAGGGCCTCTGCCCTTCAGGAAGGAGGCTTTCTTCTTAATTGACTGAGGAGGAATGGAACAGCCCCTTATCCAAAGCCACTGCCCTTTGTCCCCATGGTGTGCCACATTGGAGGGAGTCTTCTCTCTAAGGTTCCTTATGATAACTCCTCACACGCTCTCGAGACTCAGTATTTCCAGGGGATTTCACCCTGACACCTCTTTGCTGTGTGTATAGAGACTGTGCTGTGTGTCCGGCACTGTGCTAAGCACCGGCAGGGCATCCCTAGCACCCAATAAGTGCTCCCTACAAGTTTAAAAATATGAATATAGTGTACCTTGGTAAGGGGGTAAATTAATGCAAAGGTGTAAATTAGGAAGTCCCCGTGAGGAAGGGAGGTGATGGGAAGAAAGGCTTCATCCCAACCCCCGGGGTTCAGAGTTGTCACCTGGACTTTCTTGTTGCCAGTAAGTGACATCACTAAATTGTTAGTTCAGACACTTCCCTTAAACACAAGTTAACTGAATCCCTGCCCATCCTCTCTGCCTGTCTCTCTTGGTTTGGGGGCATCAGCTTGCAGCCATGACCCCCTCCAAACCTCTGATTCCCTTTACCCCAAACTACTATATCTTAATCTTTTTCATAAGGGTGGGGAAAAAGGGGAAAGAATGGACATCGTCAGTATCTTAACTGTGACAAATGTCTCACATGTTATTTCTCCTAAAACTCACAACTACCTCACGACCTAAGCCAGCGTTTTGCCAAGGTAAACAGTGAGGAAGTGGCAGAGCGGGGAGTCGAACCTAGAACAACTCCGAAGTTTGTGTGCTATGTGCAGCACTTTAAACAATGCGCCAGGCAGTTGGGAAAGAGGGCAGGGCTCCTTTGCCTTTGCTCCCTTTCCCTCCAGATCCTCCAGAAAGGAGGCAAGGGGAGAGCAGGGGACAGAAGGTCATCTGGCCACGGGCAACCTGTAGCCTGGTCAGAACTTCCCGCGGGACTATGCCGCCCCAAGTGCAAAACGCCATTAGCGACTATAACGCCACCTGCTGCTGGTGGCGCCCAGTCCGGGTCCGCTATTCTCCGGAGGGTTTTTGCGCTAAGAAAAATGCTCACCGACTGCCCAAGAGGTGTCCTGGTCCAGTGCCAGGCTGCAGATCACCTCGCCAGATTCGGTGACATAGGGGGAGGGAAGATCGTTTATAGCCCCCTACTATGTGTCCTGCCAGGGGTCAGTTTCTTTTATGTAGAAAATGCATTGCCTTGCAAAATAGTGAGCTCTCCGTTAAAAGAAATCTTCAAGGGAGATTAGAACAGGTTTCGCAAAAAGCTTGTCTGCTGTTTTCAGCTCCTTACTTCTTGAACCAATAAAGCCTTCCATACCTAACAGTCGTCCGCTCCCTCCCGTAGGGGAGTAACAAGCAAATTGCTGGGGGGGAGGGGTCAGAGGTCAAGGCAGTGGCGGGGTGAAGGGGCCAGAGGGAAGGGGCAGGGAGGAGGAGCCTCCGGCGAGGTCCGTAGACCGCCCGCTGAGTCAGGGTCCCCGCGGAGTCCTCCCGCCTGCCCGCTAACTCGCGGAGCTTCAGGTTTTTCTGGGTTCCAACTGGATTCTACCTGGACCCAACTCATCCCTCCCCTTGACTGGGAATGGGGAACATGAGGGCAACACCCCAGGTCAAAGGAAAGAGAGCGTCTGTGCACGCCCGCCTGGTCCGCCCATCCTCCCTGCCTGATTCCCCCTCCTCTCCTCGCCCCCCTCTCTTCCGCCCAGAGGGAAGGCGGGGGGCGGGCCGTGTGTATGTATGTATGAATGTACGCGTGTGTGCGCGCGCGCGCGAGAGAGAGTGCGGCACGTTTTGTGTGCGATCGGTGTGTGGCTGGGTGTGGGGGTGTGTGTGCAGGGGGTCATGTTTTAGCCCGAGTGCTTGGTGTGGTGTGTATTTGGTTTGTCCTCTGACACGGAACATGAGTTTGTGTGTGCATGCTTGTAGGTTGGATGTTTTTGCCGGATTGTAGTGTGACTATGTGGGTGAGGTCTGGATGTGGGTGTGTTTGCTGTTTTTGCCGGGTTCGTGGTCGTTCTATGATGAGCGTATACATGTGGTGAATGGGCAGTGGGTGTATGTGTGTGCTCTCGTTAAAGCTGGAGGTGCATATGTGTGTCTGGTGTGTGTTTATCCTTAGATCAGGGTGTCAATGTGGATTTACAGGTGGTGTTTGTTGAGATGTGTAATGTGTGCATTCGTTAGCAAGGTGTGTCTATGAGTAAGGTGTGTGTGTTCAAAGGTTTATGTATGTGAGGGTGCAGTGTGTCTTTTGGTGTAAAGTGTTCCTGTGTGTAGTGTGGACGCATATGGCCAGCGTATGTGCTTGGATGGAGGGCTAGAGACAGCGTGTATCTTGAAGGAGGATTGCCGCGTGAGTGTACGGGTGTTGTGTGTGAGAGTACAGGGTTGTCTAAAAGAACCCAGGTGAACGTGTGTGGTTGGGGATTTGGGAGGAAGGGACACTGGGTCAGGACTGGAACAAGGAAGGAACTAGGGGTCCAAGACAGACAGCGGCAGGGGTGCCCGCTGACCTGATTTCCCCGATGGGGGTCTGTCTGCCTGTCCATCTCTGTGCCTCCAAGACCTGCTGGGGCAGGGTGTGAACTTACCTGGCTGCTTAGAGAAAAGAAGAGGAGGGCACCGCACGTGATTGGCCAGGTAGGGTGCCTAGGGCACGGTGTAGGGGCTGGTGGGAGTAAATTGTAAAGATTCTTGTTGCTTGACTTGACACCCCACAGGAGATTACCAGTTGGTGCCCAGCTGAGCCCAGCTATTTGCTCAGGGCCTGCTGTTTCACACCTTTTTTGTCTTTGTGTGGGCAGATTCAATTGCCTGGAAGCCCTTTCCCCTTGGGCCTTGTAACAAACTCCTACTTATTTTTTTAAGACCTAACTTAAGAATCACAAAACTTTCTCTGCTTTTCTGTACCTTTCCCTCCCGACTAAGGGCTCCCTCTTTGAGCCACCACAATTACATTCTTTATACTTCTAATGACATGATCATAAATAACTGCAATTATTTGTCTTTTCTTTTAAACTCTGAGGTGCTGTAGAGAATGCCTGGTATTCAGTGCAAACAATAATGTAACCATAATAATGTTATCATTTATCAAGTACTTACTGTGTACCAGGCACTGTGCTAAGTGCTCCTACATGCATTAACTCCTCATAATTATCTTGCGGGGTAGATAGAACTATGAATATCGCTATTTTACACTTCTCACATCAGGCTCAGAGTAGTTAAGTAATTTCCCCAAGGTCACACAGAGTATAGGATTCAGAGTTGGTATTTTAACTCAGGTCTGCCATGCTCCCTAAACCTTTCTTCTATACCAGGTAGCCTCTCTAAGAAAGAGGCTGATCCTGAATCCCCTGATTCCTGCTGGATGTTGAAGTCTTTATAAAACAGTATCGTTTCTTGACAAATCTTTCTTTTGAGTTTACTGACAGCACCAAGAGCATGCAGCATAATTACTTACTTTGTCTCCCAGACAGCTGATACCTTCTCCACCCAATTACCTGCTTTTCTGACTGCCTCAAAGATTTTAATTACTCTAGGCACATGAGCACCTCACCAGCTCCGGTTCTGGGAGCTCTCCTTAGGCTGGTGCTGAAAGAAAGAGCTGAAAATGAGCATTTTGTAGAATCAGGGGAATCTGGTTTGTAGGGGGATGGGGTCAGCATGGAGTAAGGGACTGATTTCATAGCTCCCACTAAATCCGTTTTTATAGCATCACTACCAGAAGTTGGTATTTGGTGAATTTCAAGCAGACCAGTCACCTCCATGTCAAACTTTAGCACACACCCCCCCCAAGAAAAGACTACTGAGTTGGCCCTATTTCATATTATTCATGAGTGGGGGGGGGGGGCACTGTGCTTGTTTAATGGGGCTCATGCTGCTCTAATGCCTTCCAAGCAGCCTCATCTAAGAAATCCAAATTAAAACAATACATTGCATTTTGGGGAACACATTTATGGGAGGCATGGTGTCAGCCCAATCTCTGCTAAAGGGCCTCTGGAAGCACTGGCTCCCAACTCAGCTCCAGGGAACCAGCCTAGACTGCTGCAAAGAGGTCAGGGGGGTGCATAGAGAGGGACAATTCAACAGCAGTGAGTCACTTTGCCACTTTTTAGGGGGGGAAGCGAGAAGCACAATTTAAATTGCCACTGTTATTATTGTGCCCTTTCAGCTGGCACAAACGAGCCTGGTGCGCGTGGATGAAAAGCAGTTGGAACATCCATAAAGCTTCCCCCCAGCTGGGCCTGGGTCAGCACCTCATCCTGGGTAGACAGGAAAAGCATTGCCTAAAGTATTATGTAGTTAGAAAGTCTTTTTTGAGGGGGGAATGACAGGGGCTAGAGAGGCTAGTGTAAGTCATGCAGGGCACAAACCAGCTGAAGCCCCTTGGTTTTTATCGCACTTAAGTCTACACATTGAGCTCATGCAAACTTTGGTTTCTCCCAGCATCTGGGTTCAGGCACTCAGCTTTTCTTCTGCTGTGGGGCTGGTCCCATATCTCCTCGCTCTCCTCTGAATACACTAGCTTCATTTCTCCTTCCTCACAGCCACTCTTGTGAGCCCTCTCTTCTTGGAAGGTCCTCTCCTTACCTTTCACCCACAGCACACACACACACACACACACACACTTCTAGACTTCCTGTCTAAATCACGTTGCATAATTTCCACTTGGATTCTTGAAGACTGGTTCACTCCAGCTCAGTGCTCCTGCATGCAAAAATGAGGGAAAGCTTTAACTTTGAAGAAGCTAAAAGCTCCAGGCTATGGCTCCAAAGATGCAGTCCTGGACCAGAGGCAATTAACATAATGGAAAGCCGGCCTTACTCTGCTACCCTCCACCATCTATATAAATGATGGAATAGGAGCGGGTAACAGACCCCTATCAACACCGCCACTATGGGATGAACACACACACACTTCCTTCCTTGAAGCTTAAAATCACCACCCTAAGTCTCTCTCTGTCTGGAGTTCAGGGAATGTGCCCCCATAACATGAACATAATATGAGGAATTGTAAAGGTGTAAAATACTTTAATAACTTCCATTACTGTCCAATATAAAGAGAAAATTGCTTGTTTCCACCCTGAAAATAAGAATCTGTAGGGGGCAAGGAACCAAAATATGAATTTTATTGAGGAGAGAAATCTTGCTTTCCCCATGAAAGTAAAACCCTTGAAGATCAAGTCTTTCACCTTTTCCACAGGGGCAGAGAAAGAGCATAGGCTTTGGAGTGAGATAGGTTTGAGTTGGTATCCCAGCTTGACCACTTACTTGCTGTGTGACCCTGGGAAGGTTACTTCACCTCTCTGAGCCTCTGTTTCCTCATCTGTAAAATCGCTTAGATGACTGAAGGAGATAAACCATGGAAAATGTCAACCAAGTGCCTAACATATATAATACGTGTGTAAAAAGAGGTTACTTAATTCCCTTCCATGTTGTTGTTGTTTGTTTGTTTCCTGCACATGTAGCCCAATGTCTCAACCAGGGTGTCCAGGGCGTGAAGCCGATTGACTAAGCTGCCAATTTCCCTCATTACTGGTTTGTCTGACACTCTCGAAATAGTCCCTCTTCTTTTAGGATGGTGTTTTGATCAGCCTAATGCAGCCCTGAAAGAACTGGCCCTTAAGTCCAATTCTCACTCTGCAGTTTCTTCTCACAGTGTTAATGAGACCAAGGTTTCAGATGTAATACTCCACATAGGAAAGTTGCAAACTGTCTGCTCTGTCCAGACTTCCCTCTACCTCAACTGCAAACCCAGCCCCAACTCTGTCTCCTAAATATGTGCCTTTGTGCTCAAGAAAATGAGAAAATGACTATTTCCTAGCTAAGACTGCCCTATAACTTTCGGTTTGTTTCCCTTCTTCACCTCTACTCTAGAAATTAAGTTCCCAAAGCCACCAAATTTCTAGCAGCACCTAGATAGCACAATAGGCAGAGACGTGGTGGTTCTCTGAGCTATGCTAAGCAGCACCTAAAATACATCTTCGATTAGTTCTTATTTGTTTGTCCCAGTTAAAGAAAAAAAGACCCCAATCTGTGCCCCTTTCTCCCTGATGCTGTTGCCTCCCTCTAGAGACAAAAGCAAGTTACTACAAGCTAAAGCTGCATTTAAGCAGGGAGGGGTAAGGGATGGTTAAGAAGCTGGGGGTGGGGTAGTGGAGAGAATCCCAGGGAGGGATAAAGAGACTGCAGAGTAGAGAAGTATTGAGATTTGTGGCAGAAAAAGCTCTGAGAAGCTGGCCTTCAGATGTTTTCAGTCTCTGGAAGATGTCTTCAACTCCTCCCTCTCCTTCACCCCTTTTGTTCCTCCGGCATGCTACTCTTGCTGACCCTAGATTCCTCCCTGCAAAATATTCTATAGTGAGTCCTGCTGAGGATTTAAGAATTTAGAAAAACTCCAGCTCCAACCCCTGTCTGCTTCTGAATAGCTCCTGGGGCCCCCTCTTTAAGAAGGAAAATGGGAAGGGTAACAATTAAGGGTTTGCTGAATCATATGAGAAAAGGTGGGGCAGAGGGTCAGGATAACTTCATACCACTTAAGTTTCCTTAATAAGCAGGCACCTACTGGTGCCCATCCTGAGGAAACTGCGTGGTTTCTGAAAAAGTGTATCTGAGCTATGACAGTAGCTGCCAAGATTCATCAAATGTGCCATCTACCTACTTCTTCTGATACATGTGAGAACAAATGATACTGCCAGAAGGAAACAGAAATCGTTTCCTAATGACTCAGAGCCCCAGCTCTGAGGACACAGGTGGTGTTTGCATTGCATCTTCCAGTTGAAATGTGCACCTTTTCACAGAAAGGCGTCTATAGGTAATCAAATAGATCAAAGACCAGAATTTGTTCCCTGGGCAAGGGATCACTCACAGCATCATACTGACCAAGTAGTGAACGTCTGCTGTATGTCAGCATAGTGCTAGGAGCTTTGCAAGTGTTTGTCTTTTAATCTCACTCAAAGGAATTGCACTCCTTGATTAGCCACTGTGTGACAGTAAGCAAGTTACTAAACTTCTCTGAGCTTTTGTCTTTAAAACAGAGAGAACAATACTTACCCCACAGAATCGTTATGGGTAAATGATATACTTCATGTTGGGCGATTGGTATTTGCAAATAGCAAACATTTGAATAAAAAATAAAATATCAGGTGGTGCCTATGGCTCAGTGAGTAGGGCACCGGCCCCATATACCGTGGGTGGCAGGTTCAAATCTGGCCCCGGCCAAACTGCAACAAAAAATAGCTGGCCGTTGTGGCGGGCGCCTGTAGTCCCAGCTACTCGGGAGGGTGAGGCAAGAGAATCGCCTAAGCCCAAGAGCTGGAGGTTGCTGTGAGCTGTGACACCACAGCACTCTACCAAGGGCCATAGAATGAGACTCTGTCTCTAAAAAAAATTAAAAATAAAACACATCTTTTGATACCTGAGCCATAGAAGACATTTAATATAATAACATATACGACAATAATTACTATTATTTACAAACCAAAAAATATAGGCATAAAATATATCATTTTAAGAGAAGTCAAGTAACTTTCTCACATTAACACTATAAGAGCAGTCCTGGGATTGAAACCAGTTGTGTCTCTTCCCACCCAGCATTAGTGGACATTTCACAATCATTGGGAAGATCGTGTTTGTCTGGCCTGGTCTAGTCATAACATTTAAACCAAAATTTGAAGAAAAGAAGTACGTGAATTAACCTATGTTGAGCGGGAATCTACATCATTGTATAGGTTATTTGCATATCATAAGTCCTCAATTTGCTTTTTAAAAACCTTTTCAAATTATAGAATATGTAAGAACAAGTTTCATGCAGACTTTAGAAAACAGAGGAAAATAATTATCATCTCACCATTTTCATAGGATCTTGAACTTTATCTCATTGCTGAATTGTCTTCTACTTTTTTAAAAAAAAATCCCATTGCAGTTAAAATCATAGCACTTTCCATGTTCTTCATACTCTTCATAAGCACCATTTTTATGGTTGTATACTATCTAACAAGTGGACATGTCATGAGTTTATTTAACCATTCCACTGAGTAGATAGGTGTGGAAAAAAGGAAGGATGCTGCTTTTACCATTGCCACAATCACGCCCAGGAACCTGGTGTCTGCTCTGTCAATGCTCAAAATGTTTTCAGTCATTTAATATTGAAGCTTGATGAATGTCTGCTCTGCTGCTGGTGGTGCATTTGCAAGATTATTATTTTCTGACAGCTTTCATCACACAGATCCTGCATTTCATCCTCGTGGTGGTAAAATGTGGACTAACCTGGGAAACTAAGCTGTAGAACATCACATTATTTTGCTAGGGAGAAATACCTTTTGAAGTGAAAACAAGTAATGCACAAAGGATCTTTGGGAAGTCCTGCCATTGGTGAATGAAGTTGTTTGTCTGACACTCTAACCAGGGTAATAAGATGTCTCATTGGCAATCTCTCCCCAGTTCTGGAAAATGATTCTGCTGCAGCACGACCAGGCCTGGCCTCAGCAAATCGATTGGGTCCCATCTCCAAGAAAAGATCAAATTTGTATGTAAAGTGGGCCCCAGGGTCCCTTCAACTTTAGTTTTAGCTGCTTTACAGAAGTCCTATTGTTTGAGGCCAAATCCAATGCCAAGAGTGAACTGGGGAGAGAATTTCAAGTGAGTCGATCGTGCTCTTTCCCTGGGAAAGTAAGCCTTTCTGAGCCCCCTTTCCTCCAGACTTCAATGATGCCTCTGTCAAATGCCTTTATATTGTTGCCCACTATCTACCCTCATTCTCAAAAATTGCTCTGACATACTATCTCCTGGGCAAGGGGGACGAGGGTGAAGGAACATTTAGAATACCTCCTCCATTTTGCCTAGTCAGTGTCCCCCCACCCTGCCACCTCTGACCCCTCAGGATTTCTGAAAGGAATTTGAAGAGAGGCACCAAGGACAATTATAGCTCACAGAGTATCCATAGTTACCCACAAATTCACCCTTCACATTATACAGTTTCTCAGGGGGAGTGCATTGAAGTGGGCTCTTACCTGGTCAAAACAGTATACCCAAAGTTTAAGTATTTATTACAAAGTGTTGTTGGTTGACCTAAGGAAGATCGTAGACTTACAGAACTGAGCCTAAGGGCCCAGCATCTGGGAAGTACTTTACATAAATTAGCTGCTATTGTATGAGTAATAGAGCTGGTGTGGGCAAGGGTGTGCTGCAGGGTTATGTTGGGAGACAGGTCTCACCAGACTGGAAATGCCACAGTGAATATAAGGTTTTGCACTCAAGTTCAAACACCAACTAAATATAGAATGGACATTCTGAAACGAACTTTGGTTTGCCTTCTTTTTTTAACAGAAAAAAAGAGTAGCTTTATTTGAAAGTAATTCCAATGTAAATAAAGTCTTTAGGTGAACTGTGAGGCCCGTGCATGGGATTTGTGAGTGGTACGCGCACATACATGTGAACATATTGTGTTGTGTGTGGAAAGAATGTAATGCATGTAAAGTGTGTGTGTGTTCATGGTTTTGAATTTAGGCAGGCATGAGTGTGCTAATGTGTATGTATGGGTGTGTTTATGACTATGCAGTATGTACCTTGATTTTGGTGTGGGCTTCCAAAAGAGGGAAGGTCAGACATCCAGGATGATATTTATAGGGGCACAGCTGGAAATCTTCTTTTGGCCAGGTCACCCGGCATTTATAACTTGAAGCATGTTCAAAGGAGAGCGGCTAGACGTGGGTAGGGGCTTTGCAACCATGTCGCACGTTAACCAGAGGACTGGCTTGGATAAGAAAAGGTTTGAGTGGAGGATGGGGGAATGGGGAGGGCTGGCATTGTGCCCTAGGAAGAAGGATCATGAAGGTCGGCACCAGGGCCAGTAGCTGGAAGCCCCAGGACATAGATTTGGGTTCAGTGTAAGGAAAAGCCTTCTAATTCTAATTGACATTACTATTTATAGATGGAGAGGGAGCTTCCTAGTGTAACACAGACACCCTCTCATACAATTACTCATAAAGGAGCTTCATATCCTTAACATCATTAGAGGCACATGACAACCTTCTAGTTCAGGCAGGAATAAAATGGTTCCCCCTCCCTTTTTCCAAATGTAGGGTGTTAGAGCAGTAAGACCTTAAAAGATATCTAATAAATCTCCTTCATTTTTTTGACTCATCAGGATCACATAAACTTTAAAAATATACAAAAGTGGGCGGCACCTGTGGCTTAGCGAGTAGGGCACCGGCCCCATATACCGAGGATGACGGGCTCAAACCCAGCCCCAGCCAAGACAGCCGGCCTGCATTGTGACGGTAGCTTGTAGTCCCAGCTACTCAGGAGGCTAAGGCAAGAGAATCGCCTACGCCCAGGAGTTGGAGGTTGCTGTGAGCTGTGTGACGCCACGGCACTCTACGGAGGGAGATAGAGACTCTGTCTCTACAAAAGAATATATACACACACAAAAGAGAAAATTAAACTCTCTGTGTATACAGATCTCTTTCCTTCTGAAAGACTGTGGTTGGCTGAGGACGGTACTTGAACTGGCTAAGCATGTGTAGTTTCTTAGCAGGAGGTCAAACTCCTAGGATGGTTCTCAGCAGGGCATTGGGGCTGGCAAGGACTAAAAACAGGTCTTTGCTGAATTACGTTACTGGGGCCCCTCCTTTCCCTTCCTCCCCTCCCCCGCCTGTGAGGGGGCAGAGGAAAGAGGAGACAACCCCAGGTTTGGTCTATGGCTGGTGACCAATGACGCACTCTCACCAATATAGATTTTGGAGGTGGAGACTATGGAAAAACAGGTGGCTGTGGGGGCAGGTGGAAGGCTGGAGGGGGTGGGACTTATCAAGGGGGAGTGAAGGACAGTATGGGTGAGGGTCCTGAGGAATCTCAGAAAATAAGTCTCCTGAAAATTTGAGAAAAAATAATCGGTTTCTAAAACGTAGTTCCTATAAGCAGTTCCAGGAAAGGGGTGAAATGTGACCCACATATTCACACCCATGCTGTGATCTCTAAACACTTATGTCCTCAATTCTGCAGGAATAGGGGAACCAAGCACTGTCTCAAGTATCCAAGGAAAGACCCAGACTAAAGACTCCAAGCCTATGCCAAGGGACCGTTGGGGTAGTGGGCAGTTGGCGGAGCCTGAGCACACCCAGATATGCTGCCAACTTTCTGGATGACCTTGGGTAGGCCTTTCCCATCTCTGGGCTTCAATGTCACCATCTCTTAAATGAAAGGGCTCAGTTCGACGACTCTACCGGGGCCTGTGCAGATAACCTGTGGTTGGGATTGGGACAGGGAGACAAGTTTCAAAGCATAAAGAATGCCCACCTCTCTCTTTGGGGTCCCAGGGACCTGACTGTCCTGCCAGGAACTTTCATCCTTAGGCTTTTAGGGCCCTTGGGTTGCAGGACGCCGCTCCGGCGTGTCTGGCCCCAAGGATTTGGCTGTCCCTGAGGGCGGCTGTGCCAGGGACTCCGCCCCCGCGCTCGCCCCGCGTCTCGCGGAGCCATTAGCGCGATTGCTCACGATTCCCGGCAAAGCTGGTGATTTATGCGGGGCCTCGACGGGGCATTCCCTTGAGCCAGGAACAATTAGCTAAAAGCCAGCGGGAAAGGAGGCGAGGGGGCAGCGAGCCAAGCTCAGGGCGCCCAACCCGGGCTGCAGCCACCTGCCGCCCTCCAGGCGAGCACCCCAGCCCCCCGACTCGGTGGGCCCCCACTCACCACGGCGGGGGCGGGGCTCAAAGGCCGACGCGAAAAGGCAGTCCAGGATCCACGCCATGACCCGTGCTCAGTTCCCTGCAGCTCGCAGCTAACCTCAGTGTCGTCCCCCTCCCAGGCCGCCCTAAGTAGCCCCCGGTGACCACGCCCTGAGCCGCACCCTGCACCCAGTTAAGAGTGTCTTGGTCACCGGACACCTCGAGCATGTCACGAAGGGGGCAGGGCCTCGGGGGAGCCCCCCCTCCCGCTGGAGGAGAGGCCTCTTGCCCCACAGCCCCTTACCCCACGCGGAGGGAGGCCAAGACACAGCTCCTGTCCCGGGAAACTCTGATTCTGAGGGCAGGACCCTTGTCCCTACCCTAGGGAGCCTAGAGTATGAGGGGAGATGCCATCTCGGCCTTGGTGAGCCCTGAATCTGACAGGGAGGGAAGGTCCCTGCCCTCTCCCAGGCGCCCTTAATCGGGCACATAAAAGCAGGCCTGTCCTTAGAAGTTGGAAGGCGAGGTGACGCGCCTGTCCTGGGGAGTCTCAGATCTGAGGGCGAGAGAATATCTCAGCACTAGAAAACTGTAGGGTTTTAGCTGAGATATTATCTCAGCCCTGAGGAGGCCCAAACTAAACCGGAAGTGGGGGTCTTCTCTGAGATCCCTGAATCTGAAGGGGAGGCATCACCCCAGCCCTGCATAGCTCCAACTCTGATTTTAAGTCACTGAATGCTCCATCCTAGAGGACCAAGAATGTGAGTAGGAGAAATTATTTTTGCACACCTCCCCCCACCAAGAAACTCAGAACTTGAGAGTAATTTTACTGCCCCTGCCCTGGGAATCCCTTAAGAACAAGGAGATGCTTTCCTTCCTGGGGACCTTGTTTTGAGCTGGTTGATCACCAACTGAGATAAAATAATCCAGGGTCAAGTACGAAGAAATATGGGGTGCCCCCCCCCATTGCTCCTGTCTTACAGATTCCATTTGCCTATACTTTTGCTCTGGCATTGACATAGGAGGGCAATCAACATTTATTCTTAGAAAGAATTAGATATTTGGTATTTTCCATGGGAGGTGGTACTGTGTTGGATTGTCTTACACTTCTTTTATGGCTTTGCACTTTTAAATTGTAAATACATATGGAGGCACATGCCACAACAGGTACACTGTTTTGGGCCTTGCTCCCCTCCAAATCCTAAGGTAGAAGCAGCCACCAGTGATGGACCATATTAGCAGTAAGAGCTTATAAAACAAAATTTCCCTTTCTCTTCAAGCCCAGGGGCCCAGATTAATCTCTCTTCTATTTCTCCATTGGTAGCTATACAGATGTGACGCCACGCCTTGTTTTTCTCCACTGGGAGAATTGGACTCTTTCGATCAAAATGCTAGTGAGGAGGTAGAAAGAAATATGGAAAATTCTCTTCCAACAGCTACATTGTTGGCAATCATGAGTCCTTTGGGGAGAGCAGTTATTACATTTGCTTTGCTAACCACTGATATTAGCATTAATGCTGCAAAAGGGGTGCATAAAATGGAAAAATAGCCTGTACTTTGCCATGCAATTCTTAGCAAAGCAGAGCTGTAGTGAGAGTTTAAAGGCCTTCCACTCATTTTCCTTCCTTTCTGGGAAACATGGTACTTCTCTGCCTTTGCACCAATTTCTAAATCATTTCCAATTTCCTCTGTTTTCTAAAAGCAATCAAAGACAACAAACATTCACCAGACCTGCTCTTTTACCAATTTCTGCTTTTCAAATACTTAGTCATCCAAGCCAAACAAGCTTGACATCTAGAAACGTCCAGTTTCGGGCTATGGAAATTGAAATCTCAGCCTTACCTCTTCCCAGGAGCTTATATAGCACCAGATTTTGAAATAGCCTCAGTGAGCTCCTTTTTTCCCCACTGAATGAGCTGTTGCTGGTTTATTTTTTTTTTCCCTCCATCATGTCACAAAGGCTACCTGACTGAGGACAAGGTCCTCAGTAACTAAAGTTTCTCTGCGTCCAGAGTAGCTCTGTTTGAAGAACAAACCCATGACAGCCATCCTTCTTTGTTGCCTTTTTCTCAAGAGATTACAAAGCTGAGAACATTCAAACCTAGATTAGAAGCCCAATTCCGCTGTGTACTGTCTGTGTAATCTTAGGGAGGATTATTTAATCTCTTTTAGGCTTTCTTTTTTTATCTGTAAAATAGATATGAAGCTGCAGGCAGACCAAAGAACTTACTCTTTTGGAAAAAAAAAAAAAAAAAAAGATAAGGGGAAATATACAGATCAGAATTCTAAAGAAAAGTTTTTTAGAACCAAGTTAGCAGTTCCTCCTCTACTTTTTCTTTGACTTACATATTCTGCTGCTTAATTACTCAGTGTTAAATTCCCTTTGAAAATCTTTATCCTTAACCAAATGTCACATAATAGGAGAATGCGTTCATCCATCAGTCCACTAATTCATTCAACAAATATTTATCAAATGTCCTCTAGGTGCCAGATATTGAGCTATGCAAATAATGTTTTTAAGTGTATAATTTGGAAGCTTATATGATAATCTGAAAATACACTTATGATACTTTTAAACTAAAAAAGGCAGGATGAAAAATATGTGCACACTAATATAAATGGTAGAAATAAATAATAATCTTATATATTAAAAAAAGGCTAAAAGGAAACTCACTGGAATCTTAATCATGATTTACCGTGGCAATGCAATTATGGGTAATTTTAACCGTTTTATTATTTTCATATTTTAACATTTTTTAATTTTCTTTAATAAACATATATTATTTTCTGGAGTTAGAAAATATTACTATAGAAAAAAATCTGCAACTGTGCCTCTGTTGAATAAGACTACGCTGTATGGGGGAATGAGTGTGGCCTTGAAGTTGGGGTTCTGCTAGTGACACAGGGCGCTTGATCTGGCTTCAGTGACTTAGAAAAAGCTCAGAAAATTGGTCTGTGAGAACTCCCTTCTTATGCAGGGGCTCATAACCAGTTATGACTACTCCTTTCCAAGAATGCAGGGGGTCTTTAGTGCTCTCATCAAGAAGCCAGGAACCTGCTAGCCTCATCCCAAGGTGTGTACTCACAAAGGGCACACTGGGCATCTTTATCCTCACTCAGACAGTCCAAAGCCTAGAACTAGACAGCTTACTGCATCTTAAGGGACTCCCATTGTAATTTCAATTAAGAACCAAGCATCCTGCTCCTAACTTGGGTCATTGTCTGCCTAGAGGTCTTTAGCTATAATAATCAAGTCAGTCTGGGGGCTTGTTGACCTTGAAAAGGCAGGCTTGAAAGGAAAATTTTCCTACCTTTTTCTAAATTTCAAGTTAATGTGACAAACAACCAGGTAACAATACTTGAATTTGTTAAGTAGAGTCCATCTTGTTTCTTACCTTTTTTACTAAAGCCCCAAAGTGCTTGGCACCCAGGTAAAGGGTTGTTAATTTAATGGGGCTCTAAGAATCAGAGGCTGTTAAATCTTGTCATGGATCAGTGTTTCCCAGCATATGATACATTGAGTCAGATGCCCCATCAAAATTAGTTGAAATGTCCAGTAACAATGCAGACTCCCTACTCTCACTCTAGTCTTACCGAACAAAAATTTCTCGTCATAGATACCAGAAAATAGCATTTTTAATAGGCTTTCCAGGAGGGCTCTTATGCCCACTAAAGTTAGAGAAACTCTAATATAGAGGAAAGAAGTGTTTGCCTGCAAATCCTCATCAACTATCTCTTCCCACTGCACTCCAGCTACAGGGAACACTGAGGCAGTCATCTGAGGAAACTGACCACGTTAACCCCACTCTACTTCCTTTGGGTGCATTGGTAAATACATAGCATGGAAAATTGAACAAACCTTAAAACTTGACTCCTAATAGGGTCTAGGTGTATTCAAAATGAGCATACTCCATACAGGTCATCCATTTGGACTTTCTAAGAATTCTTATGTCTATGTTTTCACAGTATTTCCTAGTCAGATTATTTCATTTGAATTCCCTACTCGTTGAGTTCCTTGCATTGGGCAAGAAAAAGCTGGAGCACGGTGAAAAAGGCAGTTAAAATATCAAGGGTGAGGCTGGGCTTGCTGGGTGACTGGCTGGGTGATATGTCTGCTTCCCAGCCAGAGCCTCAGGCTCCTCCTCTATGAAATGGGAAGCTCAGTCATTCTGCTCACCTCCCTCTCCAGGTTGTTATGAAAGTCTCTGCATTTTCAGCAGAGGGATAACAAGGTATTCCACTGGCGATGCATGGAGGGAATTTGCAGAGTACCGATCCTGCCTCCCAACACCTCCTTTTGAGAAGTCATATCAGAAGGTCCACGTGGAGTACACAGGGACTTTACGTGCTCTCTAAAGGGAACACCAAGCTCCAGGACCTCAAGACTCCACCTCCCTGATGTTCTTTTTGGGAAAAATTTAGCTGAGCTTATGGTGAACATATCATTGAAATTATGGGGGACCTTCGTGAGACCTCTTTGGACCTCAGAAGGGTTCCCTTATTTCTCAAATGGGGTTGTACAAAGAAAACCTGGAGTTCCTTTCCAGCTACTAAACAGCCTTCTTAGGATACATTGCTCCCATAGCCCTTTTTTTGTTCTTCTTTAGCTTCATGACTTCCAAACATTTTCACATCACCAAAGCCTGGCAAAGTCCTGGCACCTTTGTGAAGCAGAAATAAGAAAGAATTATTCCTGCTTTTTTTAAGTTAGAAGAGTGAGGTGATGTAAGTGGCTAGCCCGAAGTCACCCCGGGGAGGAGAGATGAGCTGAGACCAGCCTCCATATCTCTCCCCTGCCCTTTCTTTCCCAGTACTCCTCGCTGGATCCCAGGAGCTGTCTGTCAGTGTGCTGACACCACTCAGGAAAATGCAAGTTTCATCCTGACACCAGAAAGACAGAGCTACAGTTACGCTTCAGTCCCCAAGGAGGCAGAGAAATTGCTTTTAGTTGACAAGTGCGTCTCCCACATACACACCCCTCTGGTTGAATGAAAAGATAAAATTGAGTTAAAAATCCCAAATGCTCACTTAATTTTGTAAAGCATTTTGCTCTTTGAGCTAGGGGTAGGCAAGATGAGAGAATTTTCCAGCTCTGGGAGTCTCGACGGGGTGGGGTGGGAGGAATAGTAGGAATGAAGGAGACACAGAAAAAAAATGTCAGAAAGAAGAAAAAGTGGGGAGTGATATTTTAGTTTTGTACCACAATCAATAAGAGAAAACGGAGTTATTTGAAGAAAAGAACTAGAAAGAATTGAGGTGTGTTCCTATGCCTTCGAAAAACTACAAAAGCTCCAAGCCACTGAAATTTCCACTCTAGGTGAAAATTCTGTGGCTTCCGGTAACAAGAGCCTGGGGACTGACCAGGGAGACAGTCCACTTTTGTGTGTTATGAAAGCTCTTGGGCTTTACTAGCTCTCAAGGTCACCTCTGCGTATCACCTGTCGTATATGTGTAAGCGTAGCAGCTCCCATGTGCCTTCCTGTCTATTTTGCACCTGACTCTCATACAGCTTTGGAAGGTTGGTAGGACGGCGGAGATTAGCACAACCCCATTTTATAGATGAAACAAGTAAAGTTCACAGAACAGAAGCTACTTGCCCCAAATCACTGGCTTTTAGGGAGTTTTTTGTGCCCTAGGTTTTTTTGAACCATAGTTTGTGCCTCCTTCTGTTGTACTCAGCTCCCTCACATACTACCCATATCCAGACTAAAATCTTATCTTTAGACATTATATGTCACCTGACCCTCTTTGGACTCCAGAGACCGTAGATTTTCCCCTTGCCTAGAATTCCAACGCCCTTAGAAAACCTGAGAATCATCCCAGCTAAGAATGTCCTTATTCTTAGATGCATTCTGAAGTATTTGGGGATGAAGTGTCATGGTATCTGCAACATATTTTTGAATGAGGGGAGTGAGAAAGAGAGCAATAGTGTATGAATGAGAGAGAGAGAGAGACCATGAAATGAATGAAAGAGAAAAAGAGATGGAAAGCACACAAATGTGGCAAATTTTTTACAAGACTTTGTACTAGCATTTATTGTGGTATTCTTTCAACTTCACTGTATGTTAAAAGTCTGAAAATAAAGAATTAAGGGGAATCTCCCCCTAGGCCTCCACCCCAGCTACATACACTAAAATCTGGGGGTCAGTGGTGCATCCCCCTCCCACAGGGCTCCCCCTGATCCATCAGGCTGGCCCAGCCCCAAGCCCCGAACTAACTCAACAGAACTAGACCTATGAGTGGTCATAGTGTCGTAGCTGGAGGTCAGGTGCTGGGAAATGGCTGCATGTACTAAGTCGGTCTTAGGGTGAAGGGTTTGGTGACAAAACAGCTAAATTGAAGCCCTAGCAGAGTTCTCAAACAAATTCTAACTACAGCTGGACATTTTCCGATGACAATAATTTCAAAATTTTGCTTACCAAGGCTGAAAGTGTCATTAGAAATAATCTAGTCCAGCCTCATCACATCACAGGGGGTGGGGGAGCCGTGAAATCCAGAAAGGGAACGTGACTTACCCAGCATCGCCTAGCAACTTAGTGGCTGGAAAGGGATTAAAAGCCAGATGTCCGACATCCTGGTGGAGGGCTTGGTCCATTACATCACACTGCCATCCCACTTTGGGTTCATGGGTTCTCGAAAAGTCATATGCCCACCCCAGGGCTTGTTTTCTTCAGACCAGCATGGCACTTGGGGGATTTGCAGTCAGCCATAGTCCCTGCTGCTGGGAGCAGAGCCAGATGCCTGAAGATGGCACCTGTCACATCCCATTGGAACAAATGACCTCCCTCTGAAACTGAGACAGGCCGGGCAGAATCTGGGAGCTGCACCTTGAGAGCAGAGTTTGTCCTGGCCTTCGTGGCTGGTGTGCCATGGGCATTCAAGCAGAGGGTCATGGAAAATGTCCTGAGTACCATTTCCTGGGGAGTTTTTTTACCTCTCTGGGACCCCAAGTGATTTATTGATTATTTTAGGGGCAGCCACTCTGGTTGATTGGTTTAGCTGCCATTACTCTGAGGAGGTGGGGTGGGGGGGCCATCTGCCTGCTGCTTCCCCTGGTCTGTCTGCTCAGGATTGGTTCATAGGATAGCTTAGCTGGACCCCTGTGAGCTTGTCGGGATTAATGGTATTTGACCATAGATCATGAGAAATCACATCAGTACCTTTGGGTGGGAGTGGCTGGAGCAAGCGGGAGGAAGGCAAGAGAGAGGAAGGGAAAAGAACAAAGGGGGAGGGAAGAAAAGAAGGGGGAGAATGGGGACAGGAAAGTGCAGTGAAGGAATTTTGTGAACCAACTGCTGACATTTCTGAGCCTGTAGCTTCTCTCAGTTTTAATCACCTTCTCCGTTAATTGCCATTTGTCAGTGCAAATTAAGTCTTTCTCCTCCACTGTAACTCAATCCTAGGACAACCCGGTTTTAAACAGAGATGCAGGGCTAGCTTCAGAGCTCCAGTTTCCCTTAGCTATGGTATTGTTTGCCCTTCGCTCCCTGTGTTCTCATCCCAGCCATCATAGCGACCGGTATGTGAACACCAGAACTGGCCCTGGGAGAAAGATGCTGATGACTCAGTATCTTCTGAGCTGCTTTGGATCCATCTGGCATGCACCCAAGGTCTCCCTCTCCTACTTTCTGGGGCCCAACACTTTCCCCTACTTTCAAACACCCAGAGTTTATAAATGTCCTGCTGTTTTACCCTCCAGATCCCAAGAGATTTGTCAGACTGCTAAGGGGCAGGGCAATAAGGTGCCATTAGAGATGCATCTGCCTAGGACCAAGAGAGCAGCTCTGCTAGAGAAGAGGGGCCAATCTGGGGGCAGAACAAATGACAGAAAGGACATTGACATATTCACCACGCTATCTACACATGTCAAAGAACTAAAGACCAGGCTACATTCAGAAAATCCTTTTCTTGCCCTCAAAGGAGGAGGCATTTGGTCAGATCACAGGACTCTAGATCCCCAGTACCTGAGTGACTGGACTCTGACTTTGTTTGCAAAATGGGTTCTGGGGTGCCAATGTCAGCAACAGGAAAGGAAGAGACTGTGTAGCCTGGGTACAGGTCATGAGCTGTAGACCTCCCCCACTAGGCCAGGATCTGGGGCCTAGTATCTTGGGGCTGCGGTTACAGCTCTCTCCCACCTCCCTAGGGAAAGAGCCACCAATACACCCTCCCATACATGGGTATACCTTGCTGTCTACAGATGCCATTACTCAAATCTACTCAGTGATAGTGAGATGCCCTGAAAAGTACAGGATCAGGGACTGAATGCAGAAGCTTGACACTTCTGGCTTTTTGGCCCTTCCTTCTCATGTCAGAGGAAGAAAGGACCTTCTCTGGGCCACCCCCACTGGTATTCTGAAGCTCAGCCCCTCCTGCAGCTGCTGCTGCTGCCTCAGCCACCAACGAACCTCTTACTTTACCCTCTAGTACCTTCAGCTTTTCAACTTTCACTGACTCCTTCCCTCTACCTGTGCAGATCTTAACCTTCCCCATGAAGCATAATATTTCCTTCAGCCTTGGTCTTCAACTCCTCGAAAGAGTCTTCTACACAGGCTCTCCTCACTCTCCCCCCATACACTCTTTCCTCTGTCCACAGTTAGATGGCTTCTGCCCTCTTTACACATGCACATACACACACATACTTGGCCCCTTTCAATGCAGTTCCCAATGTCCTTTTGCAGGTCTAATCCAAGGGGACGCATCTCTGTCCTAATTTGATTTGCATTCTCTGCAGAATGCTACATTGTGTATCTCTTTCTGTTTATTGAAACTCTCTCCTCCCTTAATTCCGAGGACACTGTGCTATGCTAGCCTTCTTATCTCTCATTACTCCCTCTGGCTCGCATTCCCTAGCACCCTGAACGGATGCATCCCTCAAGGTCCCATCCTTCATGCCCCATTCTTGTGTGGAAGGGCTCATCTACTCTAATGGCACTTGTCTCTCTGGGTCACTTGTGCTCCCTAAAACTGTCCAGCATATAGTAGACACTTAATTAATATTTACCTAATTGATTAACATTTGTTAATTGCACAGTGTCTGGTACGTAACAAATCTCCCAGAAAGACTATTGTTGGCGTTTTACAGTTTGCAAACATTTCCTGTATATTTACCTAACTTCATCCTTATAATAACCCTGTGAGGTTGATGCTTTCTTATTCACATTTTTATGGATGACAGATAACATTTGTTTTCTGCCTATTCTATGCCAAGTACTTTATACACATTTTAATTGAATTTTCACAACAGCACTGTGAAGTAGGTGTTCTCAGCCACATTCTACAGATGGAAAAACTGAACCTCAGAGAAGAGTCCAAGATCACAAAGAGTATATAATTTACCTCCTCTGCTATTTCATTGTTCTGCAAATTGGATCATGCCAAATTTAGTGAGCAATACAGGGAGGCACATAAAAGGTATCGCAGAGGGATATTATAGTTGTGTACATGCAAGTACTTTGGGGGGGTTGCATTCCTATAAAATTTAATGTCAGAGAGAGCTGAAGAGTAAAACAAAACCCTTCTATTTTCAAACATTTTCTGCCTTGCCCCTGAATATTATAATACTATAGAATTGATTATTGGGTGCTTGCCATGTGCCAGGCACTATGCTTAATGTTTTACATGTGTACTTTCATTTATGCCTCACCACTACTCTAAGAGGTAGGGGATGTTATTATACCCCAATCTATACATAAGGTTATCGCACCTCATAGGAGTTAAGTAACTTGTTCGAAGACCTCCTGGTTAGTCTGTAAACGAATTGAAATTAAAAGTCAGGTTAGTCTGACTCCAAAACTAATATTCTTTTAATGACACTAGGCTGTCTTTCAAGAACATAGGGAAACCAAGGCTCAGGGAGATTGTGACGTCAAGTCTCCTGACGCTGTATATTTTTTTTCCACTTTGTTCCAGTTGCCAGCATCTCTTTGCTGAAGGGACTGTTTTGTATTGCCAATAATCCTTATATATCTGTGGTCTGTCTCCTCAGCCACATTGTCGGCTCTGCCAAACCTCTTTAGATCCCCCACAGAGTTTCTCACTAAATACTTGTCAATTGGTAAGCGTAGAACTCTCTTCACTTGGGAGAATTATTAATAAACTATCAGGCTTTAACAAAGCCCTGCTTATCGCCAAAGGAGTTGAGTCTTTGGTGCTTGGGAAATGTATCAATTCCTCGCCTTCCTGCAGCTTGAAGTCAGGAGCCCACACTGCCCGCCCCCGCACAGCATCCATTCTCTAGGGAGCCTCAATAGCGTCAGAATCATTTCACCAACGACTCAATTATGTGTGTGACTCTGGGAGGGCGAGGTCTCTGTAAAGGAGGGGAAGAATGAAGGGATGCCGCATGCAGATGGGCCCTGGGATGTTTGTCACCATCAGAGATGATGTGTCACCCTCTCGCAGCCACACTCTACAGAAGCAGCTCTAAAGATTGATCGTTGATGTTATTATTGGGAGTATTAATAACACTTCTCACATTTGTACAGTGAGCTTCCACTGACGCAAAAGGTTTCCACACAATATTTTATTGTGTTTAGTCTGTGCCAGCCTTCTGAAAAACCTTTTGGGCTTCAATATCCCCCGGAAAAAACAATCCTCTTGTCCAGTTTATGGGAATGGGAGTCACCCAGGGAAACAGAGATGGACAGCTGAGACCCTGAGCTGCTGGAATTAAAGGTCAGCAATGAGTCCCACTGAGCAATGAAACATGTTTGGAGCCTGAACGCTGATCCCCAACCTCCTCTCTTCTCTTTGCCCATTCTCAGACCCACTGGGACCTCCCAGCCCAAGCCAAATCTTTATTTCCTCCCACAGCAATAAGAATTTACCCTTCCTTGTCCCATCCCCCACCAATGGCCTCAGGAACACTTTTGTGGAAGGAAGCTCATCAATTAGCTCTTCCCCTCCTCCAGACCAATTTTCTCATGCATTTGTATGAGTTCGCTTAGCACCCTGCAAAGAGACAGGCGGTAGTAATAATCATAGCTAACATTCATGCAGCTTTTACTATAAGCCAGGCACTATAATAAGCACTTTGCATGTATAATTTCTCTTCATCCTTGCAATATTATGATGAAGAGGGTTTATTAGGATCCTCATTTGAAGTTGAGGCTCTGAGTGAGTAAGCAATCTGCCCAAGGCCACACAGCTGAGTAATACAGAGACAGGATTCGAACCCAGGTCTGGTGACAAGCCCCTCCACTATACTGTCTCTTAGTACTGGCTTCCATTTCCTAGATACAAACAGCGAGATGCACAGATTGGAAGGTCATGTGGCATTCAGAGGAAAGAGTCTCAGGAAGTCGGAAAATAGTTTACCTCCCATTTCTGCCAGTAACAGGCTAGATTACTCTGGTGATCTCTGGGTGACTCACTTAAAAGTTCCCTTTCTCTGAATCTACAAGCAGGATCCACAATGTGTGAGAATGAAACAAGAAAGGTTAATCTCCTCCAAATCTATAGAGTCTAAAAGCACCTTGCAAATGCAAAGTGTTCTTATCATAATCCTTAACATTATTATTCCAGCCTATTCATCTACCAATGAACCTGGGATAGAGTCCTAGCGCTGCCCCTGGATTCTAGTGCCATTTAAGTGCCAAGACAAATGGTCTCAGGGAGTCAGGGGTGATCCATTATCTGGATATGGATTATTTCTCAGGAGTAAATCGTTAGCCCTGTCGGGTGGCTGATGAATTCTCCCACTGCACCTGGGGGCTCATTCTCTGCATGAAACGTGCAGGGAATACAAGCAGACAGCAGCTGGAGTCGCAGTGTGACTCTGCAGACCGGGTCCTGGGGGCAGGGAACAAGGATGTGCTGGTTAGTTTCCAGGGAGCAGCAATTGACCCCACCCAACATCGAATGAGAAGACAGATAATGAACCCCATTCATGCACAGCCCAATCCAGGGCAGAAAGGGGTACCTCCTGCTCCCTCTTTATGCTTGAAGCATCTTTGTAGAGAACAAAGAAAAAAGAAGCTGACAGACTCATGAACAAGCAGCTACTGACAGAGAGATGAGAAGAACGGGCAATGGAAAGAAAGAAATGGAGAAAGAAAAGGATAAAAAGAGAGACAGGGAAAGGAGAGAAAAATGAATAAAATAAAACATCACAGAGAAGAGACACGTGGAATAAAACGAAAAGATTAAAAGGAGAAATCCAGAAAAGGGACCTATGAGGAAAAGGAGAAAGAAAGACGAATAAAAATAACTCAGAAAGAATCACCCCCAAAGGTAAAACGATAAGTAAGGAAAAAGAAAAATAGGAAAAAAATGAAAATATATGGGGAAAGACAGAGAGAGAGAGAGAGAGAACAGATAGAAACAGAGGAAGAGAAAGTAGGAGAAATAAATAAAACAGAAAAATCAGAAAAGGATATGGAGAAATAAAAAAAAAGGACAAGCAGAGGTATAGAGACACAGTGAAAGGGGGGATGTAGGAGGGAGGATAATTGGAAATCAAGAGATGAAGAATGTGGTGCACCTCCTGGGTGAAGCACACAAGTACAACTCGGATTTCTCTTTACAAACGCAAACAATGTAACCTAATGGCGTGTACCCTCATATTCATCTGAAAGTATAAAAATATAAACAGAAGAAAGTTGAGAAACATGGACGAGACTGAGGTCTGTAGGGAGACCAGAAATGATTTTCCCCCTCCCTTCCTCCCTCCCACTTTCTAATGGAGTAAAGTACTAAAGGCAAAATAGAAAGGTAGAGACAATCACAAGAAATAAAGGCTGCAGATAATGTTCTGAGCACACGGGACACGTGCACACACGTGTGCATACACACACACACACACACACGCACAAAATCAGCCAGACACAGAAACACATGCTGAGGCAAACAGGCATGCCCAGATACACAGGTGCTGAAAGCCTTGGGACATAGGCAGAGACAGACCCATAGCAGACAGGCATCAAGAGAGCCAACTTGCGCACAAGGATGGGCATGAGCAGAAGCCAACAAGGAACTAGGTTCAGTGCTGGTGAGGATAAACAGAGACACTGCAAAAAAATGGACATGTGAAGAGACAGGTACAGATGCAGAGACCAGCCAGGGTGGGAAGAGGGGGTTTGGCCTAATGCTGCTCCTCCTCTCTTCTCTTTGCCTTCACTGAAGTACCCTAATGAAGGGCATTTACTTGCCTGGGTCTCCTGCCCTCAGGACTTTCCTCTGGGCTTTGTGACAGCTGGTAGCTGCAGTGTTTTGTATTTACATAAACTCAATCCTGCTAACTAGTCCATTAGTTACTATGTCACCCTCCCAGGGAGCAGTTGTCCCTTACCCATGTAAATGACTCTATCCAAAAGGCCCCTTCAGGCATGAGTGTAAATGGTGGAATACCAGGTCCTGTGGCTAAGACAGAGTTGATGTCTGTCTTAATTCTTACTCTAAGACTAGGACTCTTTTTTCCTCCAGTGTACCATCATCCTTCTTAATTTCACGGGGCTTTCTCTTACTCCCCTGCTCAATAAGAGAACTGTTATAACATTTCTCTGGCTACAAAGTGAAAAGTTTGAAAACCTCAGGGTTCTACGGGGCCAGATGAGTTCTAAGGGTCTTTCCAGCTCTGACATTCTGGGATTTTATGACAAAGAGCTAATTTGTTCAAATCTAAACCCACAATAATTGGACAGAACTTGATTGAATTTTCTGAGCAAACACGGCGTCACTGTCTGCCCCAATAAATATTTAGCCATGACCCCAGTTTATTGATTTTGTGAAATATCAATATTTCTTGGCGTAGTTTCCAACACTAACTGGTAGACCCATGATGATGTGAAATACGCAGGCTCAAGATGCCCTTCCAGGAAAGCCACAGATGGTTGTTGGTGTGTCCATCTGCCTTGGCCTGACACACAAACTGCACCGCTCCCTATGGCTAGTGCAGGGCACATGGAGGGGTGAAACAACTGCCTTTGAAAGGTCCATACTGCTTGGGTGGACAAATCAGAGAGGCCTAAAAGTTCAGGCATGCTGTAGCCAGCTGATCACAAAGAGAACCTCAGTGAACAGGGATTTCCTTGTGCAACATTACTTTGATGATTATAAATATCCCTGAGAGCATCTGCCTCACTTAATATTCAGTCATTCATTCGTTTTACAGAGAGTGCTTTCTTTGTGCCAAGCTCTGTGCTAGAACAAGAGAAATAGACATGAGCAAGATACAGTCAAATACCTCTGAATTATCTCATATTGGAATCAAAATTATGATACAGTCGGGGGCAATAAATAAGCCAAATCCAAGAAATATTGATGCCTCTCAGCATCAACAAACTTAGGCTATGGATAAATATTTATGAGATGAAATAATTTGGTAGGAATATTACTGTATATGTACACTTTTAATTATTCCTACAGGCAAAACTGATGAATCAGAGACCTTTTTTTGTATGCAATATTCAAGGTGCACAGAAGTCTTATAATTAGTTCAGGTGAAATAACTTGATTGGTTCCTAAGTACAACTCTAAAAAGTACAAGTTAACTTAATACTTCTTGTTTATCTTTCAGTTACACATTCTTGGTTTGTTTATCTTTTAGTTACACATTCTCAGTGACAGGGTTTCATTTGTTGGTGATGTTTTGAGAGCATTGTGTTTTGGATAGAATTAAGGCATTACTGGAAGAGAAGGGAAGATTAATTCCTCTCTTTGATGCTGCTGTGACACTAATCCTGTCATTCCCAAGCAGAGATACATTTGTGTACATTTGTGAGTTTGTTCTCTTGATCATTCATTCTTTTCCTTAATTAAATCATCACTGTATACATTAATGCATTTCTGGGGTAAAATGTAATGATTTGATATACAATGTAGAAAGCTTACATCAAACTGGTTAACATAACCATCACCTCACTTATTTATTTGTTGTGGTAACACATTTATACTCTAAACAGTTTTGAAATGTACCATTGCATTGTGCACATTGGGTGAGGTCCCACCAAATACCCTCCTTCATTCTGGCCTTCCCCGTCCCCTCTCCTCTGTCTCTTTTTCCCTCCTTCTTTGTGGACTATAGTTGTGTTTTATCATTCGTATGAATGTGTAGGCAATTATATATTGATTTCATAGTAGTATTGAGAACATTGAATACTTTTTCTTCCATTCTTGAGATACTTTACTGACAAGAATATGTTCCAGCTCCATCCAGGTAAACATAAAAGAGATAAAGCCTTTTTATGGCTGCATAGTATTCCATCGTACACGTTCACCACAATTTGTTAACCCATTCATGGGTCGATGGGTACTTGGGTTGCGTCCATGACTTCGCAATTATGAATTGGGCTGCAATAAAAATTCTGGTTCAAGTGTCTTTGTTATAAAATTATTTTTGATCATCTGAGTATACACCTAGTAGAGGAATTGCAGGATGGAATAGCAGGTCCACTTTTAGTTCCTTGAGTATTCTCCAAAGTATTCTCCATTCCTTCTTTCCAAAAAGGAAGTATGAGCTTGCATTCCCATGAGCAGTGTAGAAGTGTTCCCTTTCTCTCCACATCCACGGCAACATCTGTAGTTTTGGGATTGTGTGATGTGCGCTAATCTTACTGGAGTTAGATAATATCTCAAAGTGGTTCTGATTTGCATTTCTCTGATGATCATTCATTCTTATGCTTATATAGTCTTCCATACATTCACCAACCACAGACTAAGTACCTTCTCTGACGAATGCACTGGACCAGGTATGGGAGCCCTGGAAAGACTGAGACATAGTCCCTGCCCTTGAAGGGCTTATGCTCCCTAAGTGGAAGCAACAAATAACTTGAGGACTTTATGATGAGTGTTGTAACAGAGGTGTGGACAAAAGGAAGTTGGAAAGAACTGAGACCAAGAAATATGAGGGTAGGTAGAAAAGCTTTAAAAGAGGAGGTGATACTTGATAGGGTGTGACAGGGAGGTCTGAAGATTGACCTTGTTCATCATTGTGGGGCTACATAGACCTATCCCCATTCCCCCAGATATTTTTCTTTTAATTAGTAGAATGTATTCGTAACAGCCACAAAGCCATACAACAAGCAGATCAGTCTATAGCTCAGTAGCTTGCATCAGTTTAATTGCTTTGATTTAGGGTGAAATATAGCCACTCCTTTGGAAAAACACAATGGGGATAGGGGGATGGTCAGAGTCTAGTTTCTATCCCCTAACCCCAGGTTCTTGAAACCAGACTTTCCTTGCCCACCCAGCACCCCTATCTAGCAGAATTCTTCTTTCATGGGGGCAAAGGGGTTTTAGTGGTACTGCGTACTGTGGTGGCTTTCAAATTATTCACATTCCAAATGAGCTTTAATGATTTCTAAGATAATTGGTTGTAGAAATAAGTTCTTCTAAAAACCCAGCAATAGAATGTTCGTGATGCCACAGGATGATTCAGAGCATTTGGCCTTAATTACTTTGATTGTCCGCCAGGATTTAATATATGAATATTACATTGCGATCTTCAATTTAATTTCTTGTGTAAATGGATTGTGGCAGAATCCTGTAGTCCTGGAACTGGCACATAATTCAGCGTGGGAGTCACTATCTTAACTCATCTCATTACTCAAGCCATTTGTTGTCCTTCAGGCTTTGACAGCTGGGAGATGGGAAAGTAGCAGAGGTGATGTGATCTCTCAACCTGGGTCCAGACAGACATGAGCCATAGTCTCTACCGATTACGTTGTTACACAGACACAGACAACACTTATTTTCAGAAGGAAAAAAAAATGTTCCAGTCAATGTGTCGCTGTGTGCCTTGGTCTTTCTTAGCATAATGAAGTGGGAAAAGCTGGCATGTGCATGCAAGAGATCTGAGTTCTAGTCTTAGCTTGGCCACTAACTTACAGTATGGCTTTGGGCAAGTCACTTGATTTCTCTGAGCTTCCAATTCCTCCCCATTAAAAAGTGCTTTCCAGAGTGAAGGCTTTCTGACCCCTAAGTACCACATGGCAAATCAGACAGTCTTGGTTGGCACCATGGCTGAAACAAGGTTGTTTCTATCTATTCCTGTGAATAATAAGCAGAACAGCTCCCACACCCCCAAATTCAACATTTGAAGGAAGGGAGAGAAAAAGGAAGGGAAGGTGTAGGGAACACCCCTGCAACTTTAGCGAGGTACCCCTCAGGGCCCAGGTGAGCTTGTTAAGACCTTCACAAAATGGGGGTCATTTGGGTCTAGGAAGACTCCAAAAGTATTAAATGGGAAGCTATAGTACTTGCGAATTTATTTGTAATACATATAACAAAGAACTTGCATCTAGAATGTATGAAGAACTCCTATAAATGAATATGAAAAAGGCAATCTAACAGGGAAAAAATGTATCGTACAAAAGAGTATATCCAAAAAGCCAATGACATATAAAAAGATGTTCAACCCTCATTAGTCACCAAAGAACTGCAAATTAAACGACAATGAGATACCACTGCACACCCACCAGAATGATTAAAATTTAAAAATCTGACAATACTTAGTGTTGATAATGATTTGACATAATGAGAGGGTGAAAGTTGGTACACACTTTGGAAAACTGGCAGCATCTAGCCAAGTGGAACATGTGCAGAGTCCATGACTCAGTAATTCTACTACCACCATAAATGCACATACATGTATACCAAAAGTCAAACAAAAATCACATAGTAATTTAGTCATAATAGCCCCAGACTGGAAATGGTCTAGTGCCCATCTAAGGTAGAATGGATAAAGCGATTCTAGCAATTTACAAAAGGGAATATTATACAGCAATGAGAAGGAACAATGTAACCTTCATGCAACAACATGGATAAGTCTTAGAAACATAATGTTAAAAGAAAAAAGGCAAAAATAGAGGAGCACATACTGAAAGCCAATAACCAGCAAAGCTATACTGTTTAGCAATGCATGCTAAGGTGCACAGTGTGAATAAAAGTAAGAAAGTGATTTATGAAGAAATCAGAATAACTGTTACCTTTTATGAGGGAAAAAGGTGTTATGTTTAGGGAAAGGGTACAAACTGGGCATTGGGGTACTGATAATACTTTATTTTTTAACTGGGTAACAGTTAACACAGGCGTTTCATTGAATGAGCTGTACATTTATAATTTATGCACTTTTCTTTATATGTGGCATATTTCACAATTTTAAGAGATAGCTTTAAAAGTACAGAGATAGGAAGTAGCCAAAAACAATTTTTTTGTCTCAGACTAATGTGAACCAAATTTCTATCCATCCTCCCTGGACCCTGCTCCCGGGTAACAGGATTCTAGACTTTAGCCAAAGAGAGGACAGAGATTGTGTCTCATTCCTCTCTGTAACTGTCTGCAACAATTCTCCATCTTTAAAGCCAGCCTAACCCAAACTTATATCTAACAGCTGTCAGCCAATTGACTGGCGTCAAAGACACCATGTCCCTGCTGCAATCTAGGCCCCTTCCCATTTCCCCCAATCTTAAAATCTCCTTGCTCCCTTTGAGTTCTCTTTCTCCTCTTCTCTTTGCAGGATTGCCCTTTGGAAAATGGCTGAGTGACTCAATTGGGTTTCCTTGGCTAGAACTTCGGCAAGCCCTCCCCCTCTAAAGACTTGGATGCCTACTCACTTCACTGTGAAATTTCCTCTGCTCCTGGAAAACTAAGGTAGGGTATTCACTGCTGTCCTTACACCCAGATCTTACAGGACTAAAATCCAAAATCCCTGGGGCTAGAAGATATGTTCAGAATTGGGGGAATTTTATCAAGGTGCATTTGCCTATGTCACATAATACCTCTAGTAGTAGTTTTAGTTCAACTCTAATAATTACATTAATATTTTTGTCATAAAATATGGCACTTTTTATCACACTAAGTGGGATTTTTAAAAAGACTATCAACATCTTAATACATAAGTTAAAAAGAGTTTTAGCCTCAAAAGTATGTGAAAGGTTTTGGTTTTCAGAGCTTCATGGACTGGGAAGTGTGAATAAGAATTGATAATCTGCAGCAGGAACCCAATGCTTGTTTGGTGAATGGATGGAATCATAGAAACATAGATGGATACCACCAATTACATGTGTTTATACTCCAAAATAAGTGGCAGATGTACATTTAACAAGACTCTTCATAGCTTTAACCAAGAGTGCCCAATAGTAGACACATTATATTCCACTGCTAGCAAGAGAGACACTATTATAGAATTTCACCCCCTAGGTCTGTTACCACATCATACATGGTTTGCCTTGGGTCAGGTGGCCATACCCAGGCCAATCAGTGGCCTTTTCTGTGTGTGAAACAACCTGCCTTTTTCCTGGCTCTGGATAAGGTAGCCCTAACTAGAGAAGGGAAAGTGATGAGCCTCACAGGTACTTAGGGCTAGTTTGTTGGGCCCAGTGTGAAAGAAATGGATAGGCTGCACATATCACTTTCAAATGGCTCTCCTTAATATTTATCTTAGCCAGGCTTTGCAAAGGTATTGAATGGCAGTACATTAAAGATCACCATTCCCAGTAAGGACTCAGAGTACAGTGAATTTATGTTGCTAAAGGGTAGAGCTGGGTGTTTTTCACTTCCAACCACCTGAGGGTGGAGATATTATATCTTATTGTGCTGGGATGCTCCAGAGGCAGAACAGCAAATTCCAGGAGAAGCTGGCAAGGGACTAGAGCATGAGTCAAAGGCAAACCTGCAGGCTTCCCCATCCAAGAGACGTCAAGGAATCCTGGGGCAACTCAGAAGGAGAAAACCACACAGCAACTTCCAGGATTGATGCCTATAGGGGAAACCCAGTGGGGAAGGTGGATTTGAGGAGAGGTTTGGGAACTCAGCTTTCATGTTTCAGAACACTGGGCTGTTTACTGTTACAGGGTAAACACTAGGAGGTACCAACTCTCTATCTCCCACAGGAGGCCGCAGGCTTCTCAATCTTAAATCAATAGCATAGGACTTACACAAATTCTACAATCTCTTCCTGCTCTACCTTTCAGAACCTATGAATGGGATTCCTTTTTCAATAATGCTCATTGTTTCTCATAAGGGTAATGCATGCTCCTTGTGGAAAATTTGGGAAGTCAGCTAAATAAATGATTGTCTAAGCTCACTTATCATCCCACCTCTTATACATATGAGTGTATTTACTTTTTTCTCACTTGTGATTGAAAAAATGATCATAAAGATTTATATATCTTTATGAAATAGTGATTATAAATTCTCATATTTCCAGTTAGACACTTAAGTATATCATGAGCATTTTCCATGTCATTACAAATTCTGCTTCTATTTTAATTTGATCACCCACCAGATATGGTGGGGTGTACTTAATAAGTATAAAAAGTGTGCCCTTGTGGAACTTATAATCTGGTTGAGAAACTAAAACCAATAAACATGAAATCAATAGTGAGAAGTACAAAATGGAATACAAGTGAATGTCATTTGGTGGGACAGGATGGAAAGACAATAAGAACCCAAAGGAGGGAAAGGGTGATGTAGGCAGCACTAGATGAAGGAAGGTTCCCAAGGAAGGCAGGACTTAAATTGGCCTTTAAAGGATAAGAAAGGGAGAATGAAGAAAGCAGAAGTCTCAAGGATACAGAAGCAACAGGGAAGAGCTGAATGGAACAATCAAAATCCCTTTATCCTTATTGTTGTTGCTGACCATACAGAGCTACTCATAGCCAGGATTTCTGGACTCTTTGGGGGTTCATTTTACATATGAATAAATAAACCAAAGTCTCTAACCTAAAGGGGATTTGGAGGATAAAAGCATGACAAAAGAAGCACTTATAGTAATGTGGTAGTAGCTTAGGCTCAGACCTTTTTCCATTTAGTAATTGTCTTGTTTCTTTGCTGCATCTGGAACAATGATGACTCATGCGTCATGGTACTAGTGTCAAGAGGCCCCAGTTGGACAACTTCTTAGGTAGATAGCTGTTTACATGACTCCAGAACCCTTGTGACAGTCAGTCCACTATTGTGGGTTGGTAACCACCAGAAGAAAGTAAACACAGAGAAAGCCTAGGGTGCAAGTCTTTTTTCTTTATCCACTGAAGAAACAGCTAAAAACTTGTTGGGAAAGTTAATAAAGCCACATTTGTGGTCAAAAGATCTCCCCAGTGGGACTAGGAGTTTCCCAGGGGCAGAAAACCTGTGGTTTGAGGAACTATAGACAGGTACATGAAATACAACTGTTCAAGATTCATTTGTGATGCATCAGAAATGCCTTGCTTCTGGTCAGGAGACTTACCATTAACTAGCTGTATGCTTTTGACAAATTCCATTACCTCTTGGAGTTCGCCTCACTTTTCTTTCTCATCTGTAAAATGGGAACTTTCAAAGTTCCCTTTGGCACCAAAATCCTATGAACCTATGATTTCTTTGGACCACCACATCCTTTCAGATTTCAGGAATCCCCTACAACAATGCAAATAATCCTGAGAAAAGGCTACATCTTACCCTGTGTTGCCAGTCTCCACCATACCTGGGAATCGAAGTCCTTTGGGGAATGGGACCAGCAGAGCGAGCAGGCCCAGCCCGAGGGGAGAGGCACAGAAAGGAGAAGTGGGTGGACCCTCAAGATGTCACCAGTTATGCAGAGGGAGGAATGTAATACCTCCTCCTCTATCTGCCTGTCCCCTGAGTGCCCAGCAGCAGGCTGTGGCTGACTGCATGCCTACGTAGATGCCTGCTCACTACAGGGTACCCTGGCTGCCAGCCTGCCATTCCAGGCCAATAGGAAGACCCTTAGGTGAAGCACCCTAGGGCCAATCATAGGTGGAAATGTCTCTTTAATGGCCGGAGAGACTGTATCTTTGGCTCCTTTTCATTGGTTCAGGCCAACTGAAGGCTTTTTCGACTCTCAGCCAATACTGAGCCATCAGCCAACAGAAGTAGGCTTGGCTGCTGGATTTTGTTTTCTTCTGGGGCTGATGGATAGCCCTGCCTCAAGAGTTTCCCTGTGTCTCCATTGTCATCCCTAATTGACAAGTTTTAACAGAAGACACGAGCAGTGGGACCTAATCAAGGCAGCCCCAAAAGAGGTAGGCATGCTAGGATTAAGACCCCTAATGCCTGGTCCCAGCCCCTACAGGTGAGTGCAGGTGAACCAGCAAAGGGAGAGAATAAGCAGGTAGAACTGGTGGGAATAGGCACTTTGAGATTGAAGCTAAGGCAGATCCTAACAGGTCAAACTCTTCTTACTTCCTTCCCCTAAGCCATGAGCCCCTTAAGTGGCTTGTCCAAAATCCTGTGGTACCCTCTCTGCTCTTGCCTAATAGTCCCAACTTCAGCCAAGGAAAAGTCCCTCCCAAGAGTGTGAGAGAAGCTTGTTGAAAAAAGTGTGCTAGCTCCCAATTGAGAGCTGCATTTTCTGTCTTAGGATGCCCACGATACCCAGAGATAGCATCTGGACTCCAAAGATGCATGGATTCAATAATCTTTTTTGCTAACATCTCCGACTATAGCATAATCAGCTCCTCCTATGCTTCCAGGAAAGCTAGGATTGTGTATTCAACCTTGGATACACTGGACAGCCTTCTCTTTTGTCCCTGAACACTGACGCAATTAGTCCTACCCAAGGCAAAGCCCCTAATCTGAGCAGCCATTTAAGCAGCATGTACAAAGAAGGCAGGAAGAGAGAGTGAGTATGGAGGGTTCAGTGAAAAGCCCTTGCCTATTTCTGGAGACATTCAGTCTTCCATCAAACAACTACTGAGTGCCTTTTATGAGGAAGGCACTCTGCTAGCTGCTAAGGGGGAAAAGTGGAATAAAATGTGTGACGTTTTGGTGAACACCACAGAACAGAGCCAAGGGGAGGAGTGTGATTTGAGAACTGGTGACAGGCTACCCTGACTCCTCTAACGAATGACCTGCTGTTGTAATTAACTTTGGAATGCTCCATAACTGGCCTTCGACAAAATTGGTCACAAATGTCCTCACTGCCTTTAAGGTGTTCCCCTATTAAAACTTTATTTCAGAATAGAATTTGCTACAAAATTGCTGTAAGACTTTAGGCAAGTCAGTTCTCAGTTCCCTTCTCATTGCAATAAAATCTTTGGACTTCAGCCTGTCCTTTCCAAATCTAACAGACCATCTAGTAGTCTATAGTTACAGTCATTTACTCCTTAGTATAAACTTAAGTAATTACCTTCCTTCTTGTTGGATTTAGATACATTTTAAGCTTTGTCTGCAGTTGCAGAATGAAAGACTTTGTCACTTACTAAAGAAATTGAAAGAATCTCCCTACAAAAAGGGAGAAGTATTTGCAGAAGGGAAATGAGGAAAGGAATTATAATAAACCTCCCCAACATCCTGACATCCTCTTTGCTAGGCCACAGATTCCTGCATTCTACTGAGGCTAATCCCAACAGATTACTTAGTTCCTGATAAAAAGAATTGTGAAAAATTAAGCCCTTTTGGTGGTTTACAATGCTCTAATACCCAGGAACCATTGCAAAAATTGAGCATGAAAATTTTTAAGCACATATTACAAGATACAGGGATTGCAGCAGCATCTTTGCCCATTACTTTTTCCTCCTGCCTGTTTTGGCTTCATTTGGAGTCTGTATTTCAATCCTACTGAAAATTTTGAATGACACAAGGTCAGGAAAATGGACAATAATTCAGAAATGTACGTCATTCCTTAAATACACTTAATTGTAGAAGACACCTAATCAATCCAGTCCCCTATCTGAATGTGGCAGCTGACAGAGGCAAAGCAAAGCTTTTGCATTTCACTCCAAACCAAAATAACAAGCAAAGGTGGGAGGGGAGAGGTGAGGATCAATGAATCCAATCAGTGGTATATATTAATGTTTCTCATATGATAGTGCTGATTTGCAGCTCTCCAGGTGCCAAATGGCATCTGGGAAACATTACTCCATCCCCCAACTGACGTAATAATTAGATTGCATAAATGGCTCCTCTGCGTTCACTGCCAGCCCAAGAGACAAATGTTATTGGTGAGCCAATCAGTCTTTCTCCCTGTTGAAGTTTCAACCTGCATCAGCAATTATGCTATAGAGGTCGAAAGCCACCCAAATGAGTGAAAACTGGCAAAGATGAATTTCAGGAGTGGATTACAGTGTACTATTTCCCAGCAGGGTGTATATGCTCAGAACCAGAGCAGGTGCATGAAAAGATTTGCAACTAGACATATCCCCACAAGCCAGAAGAAGAAAACACAGGCATCTTCTGCAGGACTTTGATCTTTCCGTATTCCAGTCATCTTCATACTTAAACCAAGAGGCTGAAGAGGTCATGTCAGGGGAAGGCATTGAGCATATGGTATTAGTCTTTGTGATAAGCTGAATAATGTCCCCCCAGGGTATCCACGTTCTAATTCCCAGAGCCTGTGAATATTACCTTCTATGACACTTTACAGGTGTGATAAAATTAAGAATCTTGATATAGATGGGAATCTTTATCTTGGGAATTGAAGTCCTTTGGGGAATAGGACCAGAAGCGTGAGCAGGCCCAGCCCGAGGACAGCCCTAAAGTGATAAGTGTCCTTATAAGTGAGTCAGAGAGAGATAACAGACAGAAGAAAAGAAGAAGCCCCTGTTACCATGGAGGCAGAGATTGGAGTGATGCGGTCGCCAGCCAAGCAATGCCAGCAGCCCAGCAGCACCAGATGCTGGAAGAGGCAAAGAAGATACTCTATCCTCAATCCTCTGGAGGGAGCTCTCCCCTGACAGCACTTTGATTTCAGCCCAGTGAAACTGATACTGGACTTCTGGCCTCCAGATTGTGAGATAATAAATTTATATTATGCTAAGCCACGAAGTTTGAGGGCACTTGTTAGAATAGCCCTGGGAAATTAATATAGTCCTCCATTACTAAGCATGAGTCATAGCTAGACTAATAAACAGGCTTTCTGTTGTGATGTAAAGAGCATGAAAATCCTCCTCTAGCCAAAATACAGGGTGGCCATAAAGTTTGTGTGCATTAAATTGCACACGAACTTTATGGCCACCTTGTATATACTACATCTGTCATGATGCAGTGTCAAGCACAAAGAATCCAAACTTCTCATATGTATGTTAGCATTTCCACTTTCTTGGCAATTCTGTCTTGCTGCTACATTGTAAACAGTTCATATAAGCCCTTATCTTCCATTAGTGCTTTTGCATGAATTTATAGATCCAATTACCTCCAGCCACCAGCCAGGCCTTGGAGGGACAGGGAGGGACACTGAGCAGGTATGGGAGTACAGTAAATATGTCTAAATTGAAACCACAATTGGGCTCAAATCAAATCTCTTTTAGTAATAACACTAAGTAGGGCCTTTAGGAAAACAAGTCATGGCAGAACTAACTTAATTTACTCTTCTGATAAGGTTACAAGGCTTGTAGATCAGGAGAATGTTGTAGACAGGATGCATCTGGATTTTAACAAGGCTTTTGACTTAGACTCTCATGAGCCAATTGTAGATCAAGTGAAGAAATACAGACTGCAGGTGAGACTCCAGTGCTAGCATGTGGCTGCTAATTTGTGGCTCAGGGACTCTAGTGACAGGTCACAGGTCTCTGCAGCAGTCCCAGTCAAATCACTATTCCTGTCCAATGGCTCACATGAAAATCATAACAGACAGCATGCTGTCTGAGAGTGAGAAACCAGAGGGGCCAGCTAACAGATTGGATGGGAGAGTCAGGATATGTAACAATCTCAGTAGGCTGGCCTCGGTGAAATGCATTGTCTGCTGTTAGGAATCAAAAATTCACATATACAAACATAGGTTTATATACAGAGCAGCCTTTGGGGTACAGAAGGCAGAGGAGGTCATCAGAAAGACAGATGGTTGAGTCAGAGGAATGGTGAGGCTGGTTAAAAAAATGCAGCCAGGTTAAAGTTTGCATTGTAGTTGGGTTTTCCACCGTACCAATGATACCAAATGATTCTCGGTGAAGTATCTCCTTCCCACTTCACCTCCCCTCTTTCCCTGAGACAATCACTACCAATTTTGGTATCTTTACAGAAAACACTTTTTTATGGGGGGGTTTGGGGTTTTGTTTTTTTTGGTTTGGGGCCAGGGCTGGGTTTTCTGGGGGCAGTGGCCCCAGGAGGTGCCACTACCTCCGGCATATGGGGCCAGCGCCCTAATCCTTTGAGCCACAGGCACCACTCCCAGAAAACACTTTTTATATATAGTACTTTATATAAGTAAAAAGTTCTACATGGTATATACACAGGTTCAAAAAATATATATGTAGCCAGAATGTGCCTCTCTGTGAACAAAAGTGAACCACCTCCCCACTTGAAATCCTCATTGTCCAGGCTTTGCTGGGGTTCTGTTCTGGGCAAGATCTAGGTTCTCTCTCAGGTGAATGTTTTTTTCTAAAAAAAAAAGAAAAAAAATAGAAAGAAAGAAAAAGAAAAAGAAAAAACGAAGGAAAGAGGAAAATGGTCAAAGAATATGAAGTTTCAGTTAAACAGGATGAATAAATTCTAAAGATCTATGGTACAGTATAATGATTATAGTTAATAATAATGTATAGCTTGAAAACTACCAAGAAAGATCTTAAAATATTCTCACCACACATGTAAACATGCACATACAGACACGCACACAAAACATAAATATGTAAGGTGATGGATATGTTAAATAGTTTTATTTAATCATTTCACAATGTACCCATGTATCAAAACATCACATTGCACACTGTCAACATACACAATTTTATTTGTCAATTATACCTTAATAAAACAGAAGAGAAAAAGATCTTACCAAAGTATATAAAGTAAAAATTGGCACTCTTACTCCCTTCTAGCCCCTAACCCAAATAAATCACAGTTAAAAGAGTAGTGAATATCCTTCCACTTGGTTTTCTATGAAATTATTTATTATATTCAACTTATTAACACAAATGAAAGTATGCAGTTCATACTGTCCCTGGCCTTGCTTTTTTATATAGCAATAAATATGTCATTGGCATTTTTTCATGTCAGTGATTGTAAAAGCTAATAATTATCAAATGTGCCACTCACAATTCTAAAAGTATTTCATGTTTTCATTCATTTAAACTCACAATAACCACTGTGAGATATGTACTATTATTATTATCCCCATAGTAGAGAAAAGAAAACAGGTTCAGAGAACTTCCCCCAGATTATACACTTATAAGATTGCATAAGTTGGATTTGAGTTCAGACCTCTCTGGTCTGAACATCTACACCAAGCTGCATGATAGTGCTTTGAGGGCTACCTTATTTTAAAAAATAAAGCATAGAAGTTTATTAAATCTGTATCAGAATTCGTTTAATTAATTCTATATTGATAAACCTAAGATTGTTTTCTTATTGAAACACTTCTCAAAACTTGTAATATGGTAATGTGCATTCTGAATCTCCTAAGAGGAGGATATAGCAGGCAATCTTTTCAAAACTTCTTTAACCATGACATCATTTTTTTATTTCATGGAGCGGTAGAGAGACTAGAGCTTTGGGGCTTGAATTTTGGTGTGCAAGTGTATAGTCTAGAATGCTTTTCAAATGCAGATCCCAGGTCTTTACTCAAATGCTTCTGATGCAGGTGGTTTAGAGATCACACCTTGAGAAATTCTGCAGTGTGCTATGGGATTAAACTCTGATGTGCAAAGTGAATATGAGTGCCTACATAACCACAGTTTTAGATACACAAAAGTCATGGATAGCTCAGGGGAGAGAAACACTCTTCCTCCTTCCCTCCTCAGGCCACCTAATCATCAGAACCTTACTCCTATTGCAGAAACCCACCACTCAGTGAACCAAACTCTAGGGTTCCAAGTGATCTAAATTCCCAGGAGACCAAGGCATCCGTGGCCATCAGAAAATTTCACCTCCCTCAATGCAGAACTGTGTCACCACTGAAAGTGTAATATAACAATAGGTGAAAATTCCTAGGATGCTCTTTCCATGTAGATTCAAACACTTAATACTGGGACCTCTCCCTTTAAGCTTCTATCTATCATCTACAGAAACATTAGGAATAGTCAGTTTCTACTGCAAACATCTGCAGACCAAGAATTAACCCAATAAAAACAAAAACAAATATGGGAGAGTAAGTGGTTTTGATTTTTTTTTTTATTTTTTCTGAAATGGTGAGCTTGGAAAACTACAAGATGACTTGTCCATGCCCAAGTTATATTTAATATCATCAAATGCCATGTGCCCTTGCAGGTTATTGATTGAGGGTTACCTGAGGTTGAATTGGAGACAGGAGAGGGAGGATTGAGAGGGAAATCATGGGAGCAGGAAGACAGAGCCGGACTTCTCAAATGTGTGCTTAACAGGGAAGCTCCTGGAAACCCTCAATTCGGGTGTGTGGATGCAGGCTTACAGAAGAGGAGTCAGAGGAGCTTATCATTGTTCAACCCCAAGCCCTGCACTTAAGACCCTCTCCACAAATAACATGCTGAGATTTCAAAATGCCCTTACCTTTACAATTTCAAAAGATTCTCACTTCAGCTGCAAAAGACCAATGAGACATTGCTATGGACCCTATTTGATACATGGGACTTCAAAGGCTACAGGGTTTGGAAGAGGCCAATGTTTCACCTATTGTTATCTTACACTTTCAGTGGTGACACAGTTCCACATTGGGGAAGGTGAAGAGGCCATGCTTAGTATATTACACAGATCCTAGGGAACTACACAGATCATAATGCAATGGGAAGCACACTGGAATACACATTTAGAAAGAGTCTCAAGCATGTCAAATTGCATAGAAAAAAGATGGAAGGAAGCATGAATCCAATATTGGCAGTTATCTCTGGAAGGCTCAATTATGAGTAAGCTATGTTTTATTCTTTATACTCATCTGGGTTTTCCTCTTCCTGCAAATAGTTAACAATGCACATTGTTGCTTTCATACCAAGTCAGACAATTAAGTCTACAACTCATCCTAGAAAAAGTGCTACATACCTCATTGCTGAATATCACTATGGTCACCTTTGAGGTACTCCTCTTGGCCATCTTGTGACCATAGTGATATTCAGCAATGAGGTATGTAGTTCTTTTTCTAGAATGAGTTCGTGAACTTTATTGTCAGACCTCATCATAGTATAAAGGTAAATATTAAAGAAAAGTGGGGCATCAGCCTGAAGTTCAAGTTCCAGCTCTGCCTCTTGCACAGGTTGCTCCACTCTCTGAGACTCAGTTTCCATAGCCATCCTTAGGGCCTTAAGGTTGGATGAGAGAAAGGGGAAGGGAAGGAAAGGTTAAGACTGAGATGCTGCTGTAGTTGAGGTTATCTTGGAAGGTGGAGATACTGTTCTCTGACCTCAGAGATGGTGGTTATGAGAAGGCTTTACAAATTCTCAAGAGCTATTATGCAAATGACAACAGTAATTAAATGCAGAATACAAATGTCTTCATACAATAACTAAGAAAATGCCATGAAGGCTATGTTAAACAGTTTGATGAAAACATTTCAGATTATATATGAAACCAGCACATTGTACTCCTTGATTGCATTAATGTATGCAGCTATGATTTAATTTTAAAAAAATAATAATAAAAAAATAAATAAACAACAGTTATTGCTATTAGAGATTTGGTTACACCTTCAACATGCTCATGCATACACATACACGCCCCTTCCCGAAACTGCTTGAAAATCCATACTTTGGCTCAATTTTCCCTTACACTTCCCTACAATATTGCCACGATGATCTCATTACCAACTGCAGGCAGAGTCTGTTCTCTGCTTGTTACTAGCCAATAATCTAGCTACCTTGGACTCCCCACCATATCTGAACGCTTCCCCCTATAGACTTTTCTGTCATTGATAAGTGTCATCTACATAACTCTAGGTTATGTCCCAGGGCTGCGCAGCATAGTGATTAAAAAGCAACCTGGTCCAACCAGGACAGAATCTGGCTCTCCTTATTCCAAGCCAGATTAATTACCTCATTAATGACAATTCCTCACCTGTGTCCAGAGTCTATTGCTTGCAAAGAACCTCTTTTCTGCATATCTATCCGGGGCCTCACAGCAGTACTGGGAGGGGGACAGGGCAGGAATGGACGCTCCTGTTTATGGAACACAGAGAGGGCAAGTGACTTTCCCTAGAATCACAGAGAGTGGATAGCAGACAATATTAGGATTCAAACCAGACTTTATCCCACACCCCAGCCAGGCTTTGTTCACTCTACCATGGCATTAGCTCACAGTTGGATGTGGAGAAATGAAGACATAGAAAAATGAGTAACTATGCCCCTGACCATTGACAGAGTTAGCACAATATATGGCAAGACCTTTTTCTTATGGGAGTAAGACAAGATTCATGAGTTATAATAAGATCTCCTTTGGGATCTAGGAGCCAGAGATGGGGAAGTTCTCTCTCTGACATTAGTACTGTACTGTTCCACAAATCACTTGTTCCTTTCTTATCCATTCACTTATTCATTCTACAAGCATTTATCGGGTATTATGAGTGTGTCAGGCAGATGCTTAGTGGTGGTGGGTGAGACAACAAGGAAGGGCAGAATGTGGTCCAGGAAGGCCTTCAGGGAATTCATTATGGAGGGAGAAATTGGAAATCAACATGACTAACTCCAAATACACAGAAGAGGAGGATTTGTGCCATGAAAAAGTAAAATGCTCTGGTAGGTTAGAAGAAAGATTCAGATATTTGGGGGGATATAGGATGACTTCATGGTGTATGATATTGATATATGAAGGATGAGTAGAATTTAAAGAAATAGGAAATGGGTGGGCATGAGAGCTGCCGGAAAAAGAGAACAGCATGATGTTGGAACAGAGCTTAGAAACCAAATTAGATGGAAATCTGTGGATAATTCTATTTCTATGAAGCTGAGATTCGATGTAAGAAAGAAAATATAAGATGGGAAGATATGTTTGGGTCAGATTGTAGTTAAGTTTTGAATAAGACCTGATATCAGTTTCATCCTTCTCAGATGCCAGCAGTAGTGGCTGCGCAATGAAGAATCTGGGAAAAGGTAAGAAGGATGGGTGCTACTCACTGGGATCCAAAGGCTTAAGAAAAAAATAGTGATGACAACACAGCTCCAAAAGGGAAGAAGTCCCACTGAATTCCTTGGCAGGGTGAAGAATAAAAGACAAATTGCTTCCAGAGAGAACTCTCAATTTTGGTCACTGATATCTTTGCCTTGGCTCCTCCAATTCACCTTTTTATGCCTTTACTATTGCTAAACTTTATACCTGTAGTATCTGCCTGAGCCTCTCTGCCATCGTTTACACTTACTGAAAATACGGATTCATTTTTCTCAAGGTGCCTTCCTTACCTTTTGCTGCAGCTGTCCCTAGTTCCCCATAGTTTAGGTCGCTGATATCTATTTCTGCTCAGGCTCCTTCCTGGCTCATCTTTGGCTTACCTTTTGAGAGGTAAACTTTCTTTTCATACTCTATTCTGACTATACTGTGCCCAGGCAGCATGGTCCACGTTCATAGTTACTACTATGTCAATTACCTATCAGTGTACATCTCATCTCTTCCGGATCCCAACCCCATATGTCCAGTTGCCTATTAGACATCTTTACCTAGAAGTAGCACACATAACTCCACCTCAAAACATCTTCCACCATTCCAGAAGAAATAATCTTCCCACACAAAACAAGCCTTTTCACCTAATCTACAATGTCCAACAATTAAGTTTGAGAACTCAGCCTAGAAAAGATACTACATACCTCACTGCTGAATATCTCTAGAGTCACCTTCAAAGTACTCCCCTTGGGAAGCTATGCACTGATGTCAGCACCTAGTCCTCCCTTCCAAGTACTCTGTCTAAGACGAATTTGCAAACTTAATTGTCCACACTCATATACTTTGTCACTCAAATTAGATAACTGGAAAATTTTCTTGATGCTCCCAACTCACTGCCCCTCAAATAGCAAATCAAATAGCAAGTCTTGAAGATTCTATTTCTTTAAAATTGGCTTCGTCTCTCCACCTTGCTGCTGATATCTCACCTGGATTCCTAAAATAAATTTCTGGTTTCCTTGACCCAAATAATGTGCCACAATTCTCATGCAAGACTTCCATCAGCACTCTTCTCAAACATCACCTCTTCCAGGATGCATTTCCTAATCCCTCCCAACAAGTTCTCTCTTCACATAGATCTTGCTCAGGAAATAATGGAATTAAATAGCATCCGAGAGCCAAAGAGCCTCAGAAATGCTGATGCTATGTCCTGTTTCTGTAAAAGGATAAAAGGGCAAGGGAGATTAGTGCTTCCAAAATGTTTTCTAGGTGTCCAATGTAGTGGAGAATCCTGAGGGTACATGCGTGTCCAAGGGAACAGGGGGTCAGGGCTTAGGAGTAGGCTCCACAGGAGCAGCCAACTCTGGAAAATCCACACTAATCCACCTCCAAACTATCTGAATTTTCTAATTTTACCCCCTTTTCTTTGGCTTTCTCATTGAAGATGTGACCCATTGCTGGAGGGATTTGGGAAATAAAATGCATCATTAATCAAAAATTACTCTTCCCTAAAAGAAAATATTAGCTCTGTTGGGTAGTTAATTGCATTATCAGAATGAACAGCTCATCCTCTTTTACAAGGGTTTTAAACCCTGATCGTCTAATAAGTGCAGGAATTATAGTTAATCTAGCTCAAAATTTAATTATGATGAGTCATACATCACAAAGCAAAGCACAGCACACAAGGGCAAAAAAAGCTCTGGTGAAGTCATGTCCAACTGACCTTGAACCCAGGTCTGCCGGCTCTTTCTAAGTGGGAAATTAGAAATCCTTCCTATTTGTGAGATAGCAGGGCCATCCAAACAAGACCCACCCCAGTCTACCTCAGAAGTCTCACGGGAAAGCCTGCCTTAATCAAATTTTACCATGAAAAGGCACAGAACCATTCTCCCTACAGACTCTGCCTTTCCAGATCTTGTTAGAGTGTTATACAGTTAGATTTGAAGAACACCAGTACAGTAGATCCAGGCTAGGACAGGGTATTGAGGAATTGTGTGAGACCTTCCATTTCAAGAATGCATCTAAATACGTTTTTGAAGATTCTTTAAGTTAACAGAGACCTAAAACATCAACAGTTCTCCCGTGTGATGTAGCTTGGTGTCCTCAAATTCTCTTGATTGCTCCCAGAACTGAAGATAAGCTCCCAGGTATTTTCTGAGTAAAAAAGGATGATCAGTCTCCTTCATTTGGAATTTTCCACTTCTAATAATGTGGTTTAAGAAGTTAGTATCTCACTGAGCAGTTCCTGGTGCCCAAATTATTTTCTCACTAATTGTTTTAATTATTTATTTGCACAAACATGCAGGTTGTACTCGATTGCATCACTTTTCATTAATGCCTGCTAACATCTATCTTTTATATTTAACCAATTATTGCAGCTTGTCATGACTTTGGGCAATAGTCTTTTTGGACTCCAAAATAACTGATTTTTTTCTTGCTCTTTGCCATCTGTACTATTGAAAAGCCATTCATTTTTTACCTGCCTTTTTGGAAGTCATTTATATTTTGTCTCTGCCATTTCAAAGGGTACCAAGTTCTATACATTTATTTCCTGCTGGAAGTATTAAGAGAGCCTATTATTCGTCCTTATCTTCCTCTTCAGCCTCTATGTTGACTTTCCTCTTTTGATATTTTGAGGCTTAGAAAAAAAAAAAGGTTTCACTCTAAACTTTCCCCATGATGATAGACATGTTAGTAATATTCTCCTCTCCTCCATTTTGCTTATCTATTGTCATGTAACAAACCATCCAAAATTTGGTATTCTAAAGCAACAATTTTATTTTATTTGTAATTTCATGGATGAGGAATTTAGGAAGGCCTTACCTGGTGATTTGTCTCTGATTCATGTGGAATCAGCTAAAGAGCTTGGGCTGGACGTTCCACTTTCAGTATAGCTTCTTCACCTACATGTCTGCCACCTCAAGTTTTGGCACCTTGCCTTCCCTCTCTCAACATGACATCTCAACCTCCTGGTCCTCTGAAATGACATGAGCAGCTCATAGTGTTGATGGGTTCAAGGTAGTCACATGTTAGCTAGCTTTCAAAAAAAAAAAAAGGAAGTGTAAATTGCCAGAGCTGTTAACAGTTACTCCAAGAACTGTCACAGTATCAATTCTATTGTGTTTTGGACAAAGTAGTCATAGGTCCCAACCAAACTTAAAGAGTTAAAAAATATAGACTACCTCTTGGTGGGGAAGTGTCATTGCACAAAAACATGTGGAATTGGAAATATTATTGTAGCTATCTTCAGAAAATGGAAATGTCCATATCATTTATAGATTTCCAGACTTAAAGGTCTCATACTTTAAAATACCTATGGAAAACTGGACAAGAATGAAGGACCCCCAAGGAAAAACATTTAAGGTATTGGGGTGTTTAACCTGAAGATATTATAATGTAGTGGGAAAAGCAAGGATTTAAATTCATAAAAATCTACATTCAAATCCTGCCACACCTATTACTGATTTTATATATCAGTATACATTTATATTAAGAACTTTTCATATTCTGGGTGGCACCTGTGGCTCAAGGAGTAGGGCGCTGGCCCCATATACCATAGAGGGCAGGTTTAAACCCAGCCCCAGCCAAAAACTGCAAAAAAAAAAAAAAAAAAAGAACTTTTTATATTCTAAGCATTGTACTAAAAACATAGAGATACTAGTCACTAAAATAACTAAAACAATGTTTAAGCTTGAAATAAGCTCAACGTATAGTAAAGAAGACTGGCATGAATAAA